>CM031606.1:9819202-9839202 GCA_018398815.1 Conus ventricosus
CAGTTTTATATTATTCGATGTCATTTTCACGCTGAAAAAAGGTAATTAACAGCGTTGAACACGAAAAAATGAGGATAAGTAAACAAGCGCTGAGACACAACGGTAAACTGCTTGGTTGGCATTTATAAAAAAACCCCAAAAAGTGTTGTTTTCCAGGGAGGAAAATTAAAGGTAAGAAGGAGCCCTACAAATCCAGAGGGCGGAAAAATTACACATGTAAATCCTTTTCTATTCCCGAACGTTTGTTTCTAAAAATGATTCTATCTGACTTACGCACGGAGTATGACAATTGAAAATATAAATTGTTTATTGAAAGGTTCTTTCCCTTCTTCACCTTTTTTCGAATCGAGGCGCCGGCACATTTCTGAACCAAATTATAAAGGCACGGAAGATACCTATTTTTGTTAGAAAAAAAAGTGTTGTTTTTGGCTGAGACTAAACAGATTTGGATAAAGGGAAAAAATACAAGAAACTTATGACAGCTTCAGTCGAAGCATCGAATTTTTGGGGGGGGCGTTGGACTCTGAAAACACTCTTACAGAAACGGTTTCGAATATGCGTAAAGAGTGGGCATGACTGGGGCATATAAAATTTTTTTCAAAAATGATTTTTTTCCAACATACCAAATCGTATTCAGAAACGAAGTGAAAGAAAAACCTTGGTAACGTTCACTTCAAATCGCATGCGGGGGAACATTTAAGTCAATTTTCAAAGGGGAAAATTAAAGGAACGGTGTCAATGACAGATTAAGAGTGCACCCAGGGGAAACCCAAACCCGGGGATGTCGGGAAAAACAAGACGTAGGGTGTGCCCGTCGGGCCCCCTTTTTTGGGAGATAAGTGAATTTTTTCGCCTTCCTGTCACTTCTCTGTTGCCAAAGATTCGCCGAAAAGGTCCATTCTTAGAAGTACTGATCCAACAAAGATAAATGGTATGCATGATCCTTTACGATTATATCATTTTTCTGCCAAAGCAGGCAAGCGTGAAAAATTTCTTAAAACTATTAAATGAACTATTGAAAAATTAGATGGGTTTTTTTTAAGAACTTACCGCCAAGACACAAAAAAACAAAGCACATAAAAAAAGCACGTGCTTTCAACCCAATGGGTCTTTTTTGGGCGAAAAAAAAATCACTTTTGACATGTGGGACGTAAAACCCCAAAAAACGAAAAAAGGAGAAAGAAAATGACTCATCCGTTTTCGCCATGTGGTCGGGGGCGGAAATGACATGGGGCCAGGGATTATGGGGGAAACGGGGGGGGGGGGGTTGCGTGGGGGAGGTGTGTGGTTGGAATCATAGGGGGGGGGTGAAGTTTATTGGGATGGGGGGGTATCTTTGGATGGTTGTGGTAATGGTGGATTGTTTTAAAATGGTAAGGGGAAAGAAGGGGGGGGGGGATGAGGGGAAAAAAAAAAAAAAGGGGGGGGGGGGAATTTGGGGGGAAGGATAAAAAAAAATTTAAGTTTAATAGGGGGGTTGCTGTAATACTGAGAAGGGAGTGAAGGGGGATGTGGTGGGTGGTGTATGTAGTGTGTGTGTTGGTGGGGGTTTTGCCAACTGATGGGAAGGGGTAGGGTTTTGGGTTTATTTTGGTAAACCCTTGGGGGAGTGGCCCTTGGCAAGAGGGGGGTTCCTGAGGTGCGTTAAAAGCTGACTCGTGACTGCCAGAGTGCCATAACTTTGACTTTGGTCGATGTTGTGTTGGGGGGGTTAAAGTGTAGGGCGAGGGGTTTGGGTCGGTGGTGGCGGTTCAGCCGGTTTGGATGCGTGTTTCAAGTGTGCTGACGTTTCCCCTTGGTTTTCCCACACAGCTGGCAGTGGATGGCATTATAATGTGGGGCTCTAATGAAATTCTTTTGCGGGAAAGGGATCTTTGGGGCCCTGTAAGATGGGTCTGTTTGTGGGGGGGCAGTTTTTTGCATTTTGGTTTAGGCAGGGGTGAGTCCCGGTGGTGTAGTGTAGTTCTGTTCAAATGGCCCGCACGGGAGGTTTTGGGTTTTTTTGCCCTTTTGAAATGTGATCTGGGTTTGTTAGGAAGGGGTTTTTGGGTTTTTTGCCTGTGCCAATTGGTTTTTGAGGTCCAAGTGGGGAGGGTGGTGGGGTGGTAAGGGGTAGGCTGTGGGTCTGTTGTCTTGGTTGGATGCGGTTTTCCAAAGGCAATGTTCGGATAACAGGGTGCGGCGGAGTAGGAAAAAGGCCCCTACCAAAACCCTCCATTTTCTAAAAACCCACCGCCCACATGCATCCCTAGACTACTCATCCTCCCCAACCCATAACAAGACAGCACCCTACCCCAAAAATTTCTCCGTTTTCGCAGACTCTGCCCCAGCGGGGAAAGACTTCACAATAAAGCCCAAAATGCACTTTTTTTTACCCCAATTTCCATATCAATGCGCCTTCCGCCCGACCTACTGTACCAAAACATCTTCTGGAAACCCAGATCCAACCAAGACAGACAGACCACAGCCACCTCCTCTACCCCCCGCACCCCCTCCCCATCTGTGGGTCCCCTAAAAACCAATTGGCACATTGTACAAAACCACAAACCCCCCTTCCAAAAAAAAAACCCCATGATCCATTCAAACGTGACAAAAACTCAAAGACCTCCTGGGGGCCATTTTTTGAACAGAACTACAGCTACCCACCAGGTATCACCCTGCTCAAACCCCAAACTGCAAAATCTCCCCCCTCACCAAACCAGACCCATCTTACAGGGCCCCAAAGACTCCTCACGTCAAACGACATTCTCATGTCAGAGCCGCAACAATAATCCCACCCCACGCCAGCTGGGGGGCCAAATCTAATAGGGGAAACGTCACGCACCTTAAAACACGCTCTCTGAACACCTGGTGATATCCCCACCACCGACCCAAACCCGTCGCCCAAACCTTCAACCACACCCAACAAACATCGACCATGTCAAATTTATGGCATCTGGCAGTCACAGATGACAGTTTAAACCCCAAAATCGGGAACCCCATTCTTTCCAAAGGGGCACACTCACCCCAAGGGCTCAATATCCAACAAAAACCAAACACACTACCCCCACTTCCCCACATCAGTTGGAAACCCCCCTACCAACACACCACATACACACACACATAATACCCACCACCAATCCCCTTCACTCATTTCCTACTAGTTACAGCAACCCTCCCTTTTTAATTTTAAATTTTTGTTTATCCTTCCCCTCAAATTCTCCCCCCCCCCCCTTTTTTTTTTCCCCTCATTTTCCCCCCCCCCCCCCCCCCCCCCCCCCCCCCTTTTTCCCCCTTACCATTTTTACAATCCACCATTCCAAACCTCACAAAATCCCAACCCCCCAATAAACTGAACCCACCCTATCAATCACACCAACACCTCCCCCCGACGCCCCCCCCCCCCCCCCCCTCCGTTTCCTCCCCCAAAATCCCCGGCCCCATGTCATTTCCGCCCACCGACACATGGACGAAAAGGGATGAGTCATTTTTTTTTTTCCCCTTTTTTGTTCTTTGTTGTACGTCCCCATGTCAAAGTGATTTTTTTTTTCCCCTGAAAAAGACCCAAGGGGTTAAATCATCGTGTCTTGTCATGTCTTTTTTTGTCTATGTCATTGGGGCGGTAATTTCTAAACAAACTCTTTTTCCTAATTTTCTTCGTTCGCCCCCATCAGTCACCCTTTTAAATTTAAGAACTATTGGGTAAATTACCCCCCCCCCTCCCCCGTCCCCCCCCCCACCCTCCCACTTCCTTTTTTATCATTTCATTTTGTGATCCAAAAATGACAAATCTCTCCTCTCTCCCTTCTCTTCTCCCCCCTCTCTCCCCTCCCCTCTCTCTTCTCTTTTTCTCCTTATTTTCTTTGTGTGTGTGTGGGGTGTGTGTGTGTGTGGGGTTTTGGTGTGTTGTGGGTGTGGTGTGGTGCGCGCGACGCGGGGCGCGTGTTTTGTTATGGTGTATCAGAGAGAGAGAGATGAGTGTGTTAGCGTGTTTTGGGGTGTGAGCGTGGGCGTGCGTGCGTGCTGCGGGGGGTGTGTGTGTGTGAGAGAGAGAGGACAAAGGAGCAGAGACAGAGGGCGATAAGGAAGAAAGGGAAGGGGAGGGGGGTTTTTGGGGTCTTTCGGGGGGAGGGGAGATAAGCGAAGGGGGGGGGGGGGATACTGATGTACAGGCTTTGTTTTGTCAACAGAAAGAGGTGAAAAAAAAGGGAAAAGGGAGCAATCTTTTCGACAAAAAGGGTGGGGGGGGGGGGGGGGGGGGGGGGGGATCGTGCATGTGCTCTGTTTATGTTTGACATCTGAAGGCGGGGGAATCCTATAATCCGACATCAGTGGGGCGCGGGGGGCGGGTTGGGGAAAGGGAAGTAACCAAAGGGAATATATCGTTACCTGGAGTTCCACACGGGAACAGCACGTACGTGCTGTTGACGGGTTTTTCCCCAGGAGTGGCAGGTAGGCATATGTTTCCTGCGAACATGTAGGCTGATATTCGTGGTAATAACCGGGAAAAGCGACAAAGGTAAAAAAACAAACAAATTTTTTTTTTAAAAGTATTTGTTTCAATTCAGTTTATTTTCACGCTGAAGGAGCAGATTCCAAAACGTGCTCAAAGAGTTCCACCGATGTGATGTTTGTTTCCCTTTAAAAAAAAAAAAAATGAACGTTTGTCATCAGGATTTGACGGGAAAAGAAATTTGTATTTTCTGTGCTGTTTTTTTAAAAAAAGTATGTGTTGTGCTAGGAAGGAATTCTGTTTTACGTCTCGTCCCCCTATAGGTGTTTGCAGATCTAAATAACTATTTTTAAAATTTTTAGATATTATATAAAAAAAAAGGGGACGATGTGGTTAATGGAACAAAAAAAAAAAGGATAGATGAATTGTAGACATAACATAAAAAATTAATAAAAATAAACTAAAATAATTTTTTCTCGTTGGTTTAAAAAATTTCCAAGGGGATTCCCAAAAAGGGTTACTCGTTAATTTAAAAAGAGAACAACGGGGAAAAGAATCTAAAAAGTCAAACACAAAAACATGCCCAGTGTCAGCATTTGGTATAACCCCATTAAAAAAAGGGGTTTTCGTTATTTTCACAATCAAAAATCCATGTTAAACTGAAAGACCCCCGACTACGCACTTAACAGTCGGCAATATTTGGGTTCGTATGGAATTACATAAAATCAAAAGTCGGCTAGAAACCGGCGGCTAATCGACACAAGTTTGACAGAGTTTGCTGACGGGTTTTGATGGGGAACTGTATTGACCCCAAAACCCCTCTGATTAATGAAAAATTTCCCTTGTATGAATAAAGGCAATCAACCTTACTACCAAATTATTCTTTGCCCCCTTTTTGCTCCTTTTCTGCTTTAAACATTAAAAACGAAGGAGGTGTGCGAGGGAACCCCAAGAAAAATAAACTTAGTACAATTATGTAAAGACAGTGCAACTGTCAATCTAAAATAATAATTCCCCTCTTTGGTATTTTCAAAACAAACAAACTTTTTAATACGACTGTGAATCAACACAAAATAGGATATTAAATATGAACTGGAAAGGGAAAATTAAAATAATTTAATGCCATCAGGACAGCAACAGTTAGTTTAAAATAGGGAATGCCCCTTACCTAATAATAGATTTTTTCAGTTTTGAAATCGGGAATTACAAACCCGATCCCGAACTACCATCATCAAGAACTAGCCGTCAGTGTTACTTTCAAATGTTAGAAACTTTTTTCCCATGTCAATTTTTGACAGATGTCTAACACTGGGGCAAATCGCTTTATTTGACAAAAAAAAAAGTTAACTTTTACTCCGTTATTTCCCAAAAGGGGTACCGGGGGGAACCAGTACCGAGGCGCTCCCCTCATGTGGGCAATCTTTGATAAATTTTAAAAACGTCTAAAACATATAACGAACGTCCAAAATTTGAATTTTTCTGTGCATTTTTCAAAAAATAAATGTCGGATCGGTATTTAACTTTTCAAGGTGTCCCCCGCAACCGTCCACACTTTTTTTACAGAATTATTTTCCTTTCTTCATCAAGTGGCAAAAGGCCTGCTATCTTATAAGTTCAGGGGACTTAGTATGCACGGGTACCCCCGGGGCCCAAACTTTACGCTTTACTGTCAATTCTTTGAGTTTTTTTAAAAATGCGATCCAAAGCAGAAAAAGAATATTTCCCTGCCCGAAGTCAATCTTGATCGTACAAGCTGGTTGCAAAATGCAAAAAAACTTTGGATCCTGTCCCCATGGGAATCACTGACATTTTTAGAAAATTCAAACTTTTAATGCTTTATAACATTGAGTCAATATGTTTTTTCCATTTATTTTTTGGTGTAAGTAGGACACCAAAAAATTTTACTTCAGTTTAAAAAAAATTTCCCGTCCTCCCAGAAAGAAATAGGCGGTTACTGGTTTACCCTTTGTTAAAGGAACCAAATGGCTTTTAAAGAGAATTAAAAGCCATTCAAATGCATAAAAACTTTTTAATTTTCCACTCGTCGGGGAAAAGCTTCGAATATAATTTAGGGACGTAAATTTGTTCTTTTTTTTAAAAGAACATTAATCCATATTCAATGTCATCAGCTTTTGGCTACCGGGTAATGATAAAAAACAGTATATAAGTCTATAGCATTACATTAAATAACAAGGGGGAGTTTAAAAACCCTTTTGGGGAAATTCCCTATTTATAGATCTTGAGGATTAATCAAAAAACTCTGGCTTAGGTCCCCCACTTAAAAAATGATTTCCAAATTAACGGCCCAAAAACCAATTTTTTTAAATTTTTATTAATAATCGGCTGTGCCACACTCTATCTAAGCTTTATAAATCAAAAAAGGAACAAGGCATTTTTACGTTTAGCAAACTGTTTCTTAATTTGGAAATTAGTCGGTTTTCAGGGACAATTGTACTTCGTCCTTTCTAAACAGTTTGATTGAAGAAAATACTCATTTTTACACGAAATAGCCATTCTAAAATTTATTATTTTTTCCCATGATTTTTTCCAGATAGATGACTAAAATGGTCTAAGTAACGTCTAGACCGAGGCTTGCCCCGCTTTAGAATAGGAGTACAAAAGACGTCTTCCCTATATCGGGGAAATTTTTCCCCATTTCCCCAAATTTTTTAAAAAATTTATGAAAATGACTACCATTTTTTTGGTAAATGTTTAACATAGTGTAAGAACCCCTCCAAACCAACCGAAACCTTTTTTTTTTCCCAACAGACGGACAGCATTCCCGACTTCCTAAAAAAAAATTAACATTTATGTACTTTTTTGTTTGGTACAGGTCTCTATAGTTATCTATTTTTTTTTTAATCTAAAAGACTTTTCTCTTAGGCAAAAATTCCATCAACATGTTTTAAGTACATAGATGCAAATTCCTCAGCCTTTTCTTGAGAGATAGAAATTTTTTACTTTTGTTTTTATTGGTAATCTTGGATTTAAAGCCCGTTTCATTCTTTCAAACCCTTATCCCACACCCTTTTTCAAGTCTTACAGTCAATACTCATTTAGACAGAACTGTGACCGTAATTTTTTTTTTGCTTGCGCTGTAACCGTTTTCTTTTATTTTGTTGCACTTTTTTTAGAGCTGCTCTTTATCTCTTGCACGGAACTTTTCTAACTTTTAGCCAAATTTAAAATAAGCTATGTTTTTGCTTAACGGCCTCCCGCAAGCCCGATTCCCCCAGACATTTCCCTGGGAAAGTTTCACACCTTTTTGGTCCTTTTTTTGGGGAAAAGCTAAAACAGCCCTCAAGAAAATGCTTTTGAAAGTTATCAAAAAAAGATGTTAACATCCTCACAAAAACTTTCCCCTTTATTTTCCAGGGGGGTAATTTGAAACGTTTCCCAAACTGCCTTTAGTAATTTAAAAATTTGGGTAAAAAAATCTACACCACTAACTTCAATCCAAAGGGTTCTTTAAAATAAAAGTATTGCCCCTGGTCACTACCCAGTGGGTCATTGGCTGATCCCTTTTGCTGTTAAAGCTAAAGCAGGTAAACAAAGGAAAAATCAGCGCCGATGCTCTATATGAGAATGTTTGGGGTGCGGTAGTTTCCCTCTTAAGCAAAACTAAAGATAATCCCCCAACAGTTTCCAGAAAATAGGGTGAGAAACTTTTTACAACCTGTATCCCCGAAAGGAGCATGAATTGAAATCGCCACCAAAGTCCCCTTTTTTTAGAAAAAGTTTAGAGAACTAACCTTGATTTTGCCCCTCGGGTTAGGGTTTAATAAACCTGCAAAATGTAAAAAATTTTATTGTCTGAAACTTTCAGTTTTATAAGGGTGCCCACACCTTAACCTATCTTTTTAAAAGAAAGAGGACAACGTTGTGTAATCAAACCCCTTGTACATAGTTTCTGTACCATTTATCTGATTTTTTGCAAATATGATAAAACCGGGGGAAGTAAAAACCCTTTTAATTTTGCAACTTTGTTGGTGCATTTAGGGGCTGAAGGGGAAGTACATGATGAAAAATTTCTAGAAAGTGCTACACAAATTTCAATTTAGTTTACAAGGAACGGCGTTCCCTTGTAAACCGACAATTATCCCCTGTTTTCTTTTTTTTTCCCGGCATAGTTAAAATTTAATTTAAAGGTGGGAAAGTACATATGGTGCGCAGTACAAAAACCCAGATTAAAAAGCTAAAAGCAGATTACCCCCGGAATTGGGGGGGGGGTGGGGTGGGGTGGGGGGATGCTTTGGGATTGTTTTCCAGGGGTGCATGGTGGTAAATGACTATCTTGAAATTTGTTTAGATTTGGGGGGACAGGCTATCACAATGACCTCCACTGAAAACTGCTTACACAAAATGATATGGGGCCCATGTGAAAAAAAAAGACCCCGGGGCGGAAAAAAAGGCAGTGTTTGCGCTGTTTTAAAAAACCGTAGGGGGTCAGCAGAGAAGTGTTGCTGGACATTTTGTTGATAGCCTTCTGCCCGGAAGATGACTGGGTCGCCCTTTGACCATCGGGTACTTCGGGAAGTGATGCTGCTGCTCACCATGTTTTCCAACTGATACTTTTTGGAAGATGAATGCTGGTCGCCATATGACCAGGGAGACTTCTTGAAGGGGATGAATGCTGGGCGCCATGTTGGCCGGTTTATTTCTTGGAGGGAAGAGTGCTGGTCGCCCAGTTACCCCCAGATGATTTTTGGGGGAGATGAGGCTGGTCGCCTGGACCCCAAAGTTTCTTTGGGGGAGATGACTGTGGTCGCCTTTATCCAGCGGATGCTTTAAGGGGAAAACTGCTGGTCGGAAAGTTTTACCAGCAGAGACTTCATGAGGGAGATATGTTGGGCCCATTTACCAAGAACTTCATAGGGGGTGATGCTGGGACTATGTTGATCAGGAGGGGGCTTCAGGGGCAGTGATATGGAAATTTTTATAATACCTTCAGTTTTTGTTGAAACGGAAAAAACTTTACAGCATTTGGAGATTTGCAATCAATATTAAAAAGCATTCCCTTTCAACGCCCCAAAGATTTCTGATTAACGGACCTTTTGTTTTCAGCTTCAGTTTTCTTGACGAATCCCCTTTAAACGAAATATAGTTCTTTGATTTTAAAACCCTTACTTCTTTGGCCACGGTTTTTTGCAGGCATCCATGAAAGCTGATGAGTGGTCACCTTTTCGTTAACACGAAACTGTCCCGGTAAAAAAATTTTCTCGGGGGGGTGTGACTGACCACATCTGCCAACTTACTTTCTTTAAAAATTTTCTTGTGTGATGCAGACGCTACAAAACCTACACCTTTTTTTGGCGACAATATGGGGGTACTTCAACCAACTTGTCAAATAAGTGTTTTTTTGGAAGGCTTTAAGTTTTTAAAGTAAAATTTTTGTCACTTTTTTCCCTTTTAAGACCGATTTTCGGGCCCGCTCACAATACTTTTGGGAAGAAAACAGAAAACTCTCATCCGGTCCTTAAAACATACCAACGTTTTTTTCTTGGGGGTTAGTGTGTAACACTATACCACAATGCTTTGTGTCTGCTCACCTCTTTCTTTGTCTCTCATTTTTTCACGAATTAAAAACTATCATCCTAACTTTTTTACAGACACAACTTCACCAATCACGGACTCTATTGTGTGTGTGCGTGCGTCAAGTCGCAAGGGGCAATCAAAATTTATTTTGGATGGAAAATTGAATAAGAGCAAAATCTGCTTTTTTTACATCAAGCCCCTTTAAAAAAAAAAGTTTAAAAACAAAAACAAAAAAAAAATCACATCGGTAAATGCTTTCCTCAAAAAAAAAGTAAACATAAAACCCTCCTACCCCCCCCCATCTCCCCCGTGCGTGCGTGCGTGGTGCGTGCGTGGGTGCGTGCGTGCGTGCGTGTGCGTGGCGTGTGTGGTGTGGTTGTGGTTGTATCTGTGTTGGGGTGTGTGTGTGTGTTGTGGGGTGTGTGTGTGGGTGTGGTGGGGTGCGGGGGTGGGCGTGCGTGCGTGCGTGCCTGCGTGGTGGTGTGGTGGTGTGTGTGGTGTGTGTTGTTGTATGTTTTTGTGTTGGGGTGTGTGTGTGTGTGTTGTGGGTGCGTGCGTGCTGGTGCGTTGTGTGTGTGTGTGTGTGTGTGTGTGTGGTGTGTGTGGTGGTTCTGACCCTTTTTAAGGAACTGAAAATTTTGGAAGATGAAACCCCCGTGGGGCCCCTTGGCTTAACAGTATGAACTGAATTATTTGGTTTCAAACCCCTTCACATTCAAGAAGAACAGACACATTTGTCCCTTTTTGGGCCCCAGGCTGAAAAAAAAAATGCTATCTTAACATGTTTAAAAACCTTTCTTTTCGCTGTGTGCTGCTAAATGTAATGTCCCCGGGTTGGTAAGCCTACAAAACCCCGGACGTTTGAATTGACCGTGGCTGAATTGATATATTCAGTCTATAAATTTCAGGGGGTGTGTTTGTGTGTTGCGTGTGCGTGTGTGTGTGTTTTGTGTTGTGTGTGTGGGTGGTGTGTGGTGTGTGTCGCGCGCGCGCGGGCGCGGGGCGCTCGTGCGTGCGTGCGTGCGTGCGTGCGTACGTGTGGTGCGGCGTGTGTGTGTGTGTGTGTGTGTGGCGTGTGTGTGTGTGTGTGTGTGTGTGGTGTGTGTGTTGTGTGTGTGTTGTGTTGTGGGGTGTGTGTGTGGTGCGCGCGCGCGCGCGTAGGGGTGTGTGTGTGTGTGTTTTGTGTGGAGAGAGGAAAAAAGAGAGAGAGAGAGAGAGAGAAGAGAGAGAGAGAGAGAGGAGAGAGAGGAGAGAGAAGAGAATTCACCTTGTGTGTGTGTGTGGTGTGTGTGTGTGGTTGTGGGTGTGTGTGTGTGTAAGTGTGTGTTGTGTGTGTGTGTGTGTGCGTGCGTGCGGCGTGCGTGCGTGCGGCGTGCGTGCGCGCTTTGTGTGTGTGTGTTGGTGTGTGTGTGTGTGGTGTGTTGTGTGTGGTGGGTTTTGTGTGTGGTTTGAATTAGAAAAATATTTTTTCATGTTTTTATGTAATATCGCTTTGGGGTCTTGCAAGGAAAGTGCTTTATAAAATTCCCTTTTTTATTACATTACATTTCATTACATTACATCACAGTACATTCAGTACATTCAGTCAAGGGGCCCCGCATGTTTGAATGAACCGGTGAATTTTAGATATTTCATTCCCAATACATTGCAGTGGTGGAGTGTGTGTAGGCCTGTGTGTGTGTGGTGTGTGTGTGGTGTTGTGGGGGTTTTGTGTGGTGTGGTGTGTGTGTGTGTGTGAAAAAGAGATAATATACGACTTTGTGTTGGCGTGCGTGCGGCTACGTGGGGCGGCGTCGTGTGTGTGTGTGTGTGTGTTGTGTGGTGTTGTGTGTGTTGGGGGTGGTGTGGTGCGGCTGCGTGCGTGCGTGCGTGGTGCGTGCGGCGTGGTGCGGGGTGCGTGTTTGTGTGTGTGTGTGTGTGGGTGTGGTGTGTGTGTGTGTGTGTGTGTGGGTCGTAGGCGTTGGTAATTTTGGTAATCCATCTTGTTGTGGTCGTGTGCTGCTTGCATGGGTGGTGGGCAGTTTCAAATGCAGGGGACTAAAAAAAAAGTTCGCCCATCATTTACCCAAAATTAAAAAGGGGGAGAGATTGCGCGCGTGTTTTGGCTTGTTTTCATGCAAAGGTGTGTGTGTGTGTGTTGTGTGTGTGTGTGTGTGGTGGTGTGTGTGTGTTGTGTGATCGCGCGCCGCGCGCATGGTGTGTGTGTGTGGGTTGGTGTAGAAGAGAGAGAAAAAGAGAAGAGTGAGAGGGAGAGACAGGAAGAGGGAGGAGAGAGAGAAAGGGTGTGTGTGTGTGTGTGTGTTGGTGGGTGTGTTGGTGTGTGTTGTGTCGTGTGTGTCTGTGTGTGTCTGGGTAAGTGAGGAAAAGGGGGATTAACGCGCGAGCCGAGTGTATTGATGTGTGTGTTGTGTGTGTGTGTGGTGGTGTGTTGTGTGTGTGTGGTGTGTGGGGTGTGTGTGGTGTGTGTGTGAGAGAGAGGAGGAGAGAAAAGGAGAAGGGGAAAAATAAAGCGCGGTGCCCGCGCGCATGTGCGCGTGTGTATGTGTGTGTTGTTGTGTGTGGGTTTTGTGTGTGGTGTGGGTGTGTGGTGTGTGTGTGTGTGTGTGTGTGAAAGAGAAGAGAGAGAGAGGGGAGGAGAGAGAGAGAGAGAGAAAAAAGAGTGATGTGTGTAAGAGAGAGAGAGAAGAGAGAGAGAGAGAGAGAAAAGAGGGGAGAGAACCAGAATCGAAAGCTTTAAAGTACCGGCCTTGGGGGCCACAATACAAGGTACAAAGGGAAAGGGGGGGGGAGGGGGAAATGGGTAGGAACGGGGGGGAGTTAGCATAATGTGTTTTCAAACAGACAAAAAATTGCAAAAAAATTCCCCAAAACTTTTTGAAAAAAATGATCTTATTCAAAACGTTTTTGAGTACAGGAAATTACAAAACAAAGAAATAGTCATTTAGGGAAAACCAAGGGAGTGGTAAATGTCCCAGTAATTTATCCATAAAGAATTTACTTTATCCTTTTGTTTTTTGGCATGAAAAAAGACCTTGATAGGATGTCTGTGCGAAGCACTGGATCCTTAAGAAAAACAAATTAGGGACAACTACGAAATTTTTGAGAAATTTCTCCTTGGTCTTGATAGGGGGCACTAAAAAAAAATGTTGCCTTTTCTATTTTCTGGCAAAAGAGGAGAGAGAGAGGGAGAAGAGAGAGGAGAGAGAGAGAGAGAGAGAGAGAGGAGAGAGAGAGAGAGAGAGAGGAGAGAGAGAAATTTTTGCAGGCCCTGGAAATTCGGATGAAAGTTTTTTCTCCCCAAAAATAAAAGGGCCGGGGGGAGATAAGAATTACGATTCAACACCCCTAATCAATATTCCACAGAGGGCCCGTATCAAATGGGCAAAAATTTCCCCGTTTAGTTGAGGTTTTTAGTTTGAATCGCCAGTGGGGCCGGGGTTTTTGGGGCAAAAAAAAAAAAAAAAAAAAAAAAAAAACTTCTGCCCATCTGTAGAGGGGCATCTGGTACAGGTAATACACACCACCTCTGAGAGCTCACAAGCCCAGAGACTATAATTATGTCTGTTGGACTTTAACACTTGACCTTCACTTTAATATTCCACGCGCAGGTCTAAATGCATACATGTCCTTCTTTCGTTCGGTTGAACATTTATTACATATCTCATGTGTTTCAACAAATTTGGTTTACTTTTTTTTTTAAAGATGGATAACCTTGATAATGAACTCTGGTGGTAGGTTAGGCTATAAACGACATGAATTGAATTTAGTAGTGTGTGTGTGTGTGTGGAAGGGAGGTGTGTGGGTGTGGGTGTGTTTTGCTTAAAACACTGGTTATGTGCTCACATAAAAAGGGACTGGCAACAACAGACTCAGCAACGGACAGTGCTTCCCTCTCCCCCTTCCCAACTTCCCTCATCCAACTTCCTCCCTTCCCCGTCGTCACCCTTCAGAACTTGATACCCCTCCCCCCCTCCCCTCCCCCCTCTTCTTTCGCCCCTACCGGACCCTCCCTCTTCCTCTTTCACCATTGCATGCCTTAATCTTCCATCACGCTCACCATCACACCTGCAGGCCTCCATTCTTCCATCACGCTCACCATCACACCTGCAGGCCTCCATTCTTCCATCACGCTCACCATCACACCTGCAGGCCTCCAGTCTTCCATCACGCTCACCATCACACCTGCAGGCCTCCAGTCTTCCATAACGCTCACCATCACACCTGCAGGCCTCCATTCTTCCATCACGCTCACCATCACACCTGCAGGCCTCCATTCTTCCATCACGCTCACCATCACACCTGCAGGCCTCCATTCGTCCATCACGCTCACCATCACACCTGCAGGCCTCCATTCTTCCATCACGCTCACCATCACACCTGCAGCCTCCATTCGTCCATCACGCTCACATTACAACCTGCGCCCAGGCTCTGAAGCTGAATATCAACACGTTAAACACGGAAATGGACACCGACAAGGGATGCACTGAAACACACACACACACACACACGCGCGCGCGCGCTCGCGCACGCCCACCTGCACACACACACACACACACACACACACACACACACAACACACACACACACACACACACACACACACACACACACACACACCCCCCTTGGCGCTCCGCATTCACCAAGCATTCACACTCAACACACAAACACACACACACACACACACACACACACACACACACACACACACACACACACACACGCGCGCGCGCGTGCGCGCGCGCACGCACGCACGCACACACACACACACACACACACACACACACACACACACACACAGATAATAAATTCGTGTTTATGGATTGGCTCACATAGGGCCATATGAGTGAAGTCATGTGGTCAACGTCAATTCCTTACCTAATTGTTTTGTTGTTGTTTTTTTTTGTTGTTGTTTTTTAAACGTAAAAGCTGGATGTATGTCGCGTAGCACAAGAGCGATAACTCTAAGTGCAGCAACAAGAAGAGTGAATAAAAATGCAACAGTGCGTTGTGTGCTGCATTCAACGTGATTATGCAAGTACAGAAATGATTCAAGAGAAAATAAAATAGAACAGTATCCCGCTTATCGATGCAATGACAGATGTAAAAAAAAAAAATCTTGTTGGCGAGCTTACGTTAAAGTGAAAGTTGGTTGTTTCTCGACGTCGAGTGCTGAGACAGAAAATAGATTTAGCTTTTCGGGTTTTTCCCTTGTATGTGATTGGCTGCTATACTAGAATGCGGGACTTGTTCCGCTGCTGGGCTCCTTTTATGCGTTGGGGATTGGCCGCTATATTAGGAAACCAGGTGTGGGTCGCTGTGTGGCCTGCAGGCAGTAACGTGTGTCGGCAGAACAAGGTCGACCCCGCAGACTGAACCACAAGGGCAGGGCAAAATGTGGGTCTGAGAAAACAAAGTCCCGGTCTGAGTCTCTTTTCATAAAGATAAACTATGGGTTTGTTTTTTTTCTCTTCGAAGGTTGGAGGTTAAGAGGGTTAAGATCGGTTCATTAAAGATATAAAAGAATTTATATATCTTTCATGATTTTCTTTTGCTTCTTAGGTGGTACCTTTGGTTGTTTTCTTGAAAACACAACAAACATACTATGGTATTGCACACCAGCCTTATTCTGGGATAGCATTCTTCTTAAAACCGAAAAGGCTGAGGAGTCAAGTTACCACTTTCCGCAGTCCCCTGAGGAGAAACAATCAGGTTTCGAAATACCGGTATCTGACTTGGAGTTATAATTATGTTAGTGAGTTTCCTCCCCATTGGAGAGTATCTCTTCCTTGGAGACTAGCTTGCTGAAGACTCATTTGAGAAGCATTTATTATTCCCCACTCACCCTCTCAAGCACATACTGCTAGTTAGGCAGAATTAACTGCCACTGCAGATGTGAATGCTTATTTTTCCCCCTATTTCTTCACTCTAAGACATAACAGCAAGTTTTGTTTTTAATATATATATATAATATATATATATATATATATAATATATATATATATATATATATATATATATATATTGTGTGTGTGCGTGTGTGTGTGTGTGTGTGTGTGTGTGTGTGTGTGTGTGCTCTATCAATGCATACACTTTTAAAATTGCCTCCGCAACGAAAGTTGTTTTTTTTTCATCCATGTGTTTTTTTTCGGGTTTTTTTCGGTTTTTTTTTTGTTTTTTTTTTGCCATTGTCTAGCAGTAAGATTAGGCAGGCATAGAAGAGAACCAGTAACACCGAAACTTAGTGAAAAGAATGGATCGCAGCTCAACTGACAACGGGCCTGTTCAATGTCAGTGTGGATCCGGATTAGGCGGCCGATCCAGGATCATCTGTTCCAAAGCAAGATCACTATTACAAAAGTTCCGCTGAACATAAAAATCGTGAAGTTCTCATTCACGAATTCAAAACGGATCCCATTTTCATGGATTGTTAGCACTTTGTGGTAATGTTACAGTTGAAATTTTATACCTCCCATGTCCTGTTTAAAAAAAAAAGAACAAGAAAAAGCATCTGTTCCTAGCATCAAACTGCTATAACTTCACCCGATGTAAAACAATTTTTCTTGTCTGTAAACTGACTCGCTCACAGAAGTTTAAAAAAACAGTTGAAGCTTGCCTTCCCACCCGCAACTTTTCTCTGTCGTGTTTTTTTCACTCACTCTTTGTTGTTGTTTTGTTTTTTGTTGTTGTTGTTTTTTGTTTTTGTTGTTTTGTTTTGCCTTGGTCCCTTACAGTTTGAAGGGGTTTGTAGACATAAGTGCGCGCTCATCTGTTGCCCTGTGAATGTTTCTTGAAACATCTCAGTCCCATTCTTCGCCCTATGTACGTTCTTGAGGTACTGAGGCCCGTGTATCATAGTGTTTTCTTTCCCTTTTTATCACTCACACACATGGTGAAAGCACATCGCAGCCGTACGCTGCGTTCACACACACACACACACACACACACACACACACACCACACACACACACACCACACACACACACACACATTATTATCCTTACAGCTTGCTGTATGTTAATATTTTACAAAAGGAATGTAACCTCTCTCTCTCTCTCTCTCCCTCTCCTCTCTCCCCTCCTCTCTCTTCTTTTCCCCTCTCCTCTCTCTTTCCTCTCTCTCTCTCTCTCTCTCTCGCTCTCTCTCTTCTCTCCCTTCTCCCTCTCCTCTCTCTCTCTCTCTCTCTCTGTCTCCCCCCCCCCCCCCTTTTCTCCCCCTCTTTTTCTCTTCGATAGGAAATCGCTTTTTTCTATGTTGTGTGTGCTGATTTTTTTCTTTTCTTTCTATGAAATTTATTTCTTTATTTATGTTTGTTGTTGCAATTGCTTTCTTTTTTCTTTTCTTTTTTTTCTCCTTCAAAGTCATCTATGCCTTAAATTTTAAATGGATGAACAACTTATCAAGTTTTAATGCATTTGCGAAGATATGTGAGTTTGTTATAATTTTTTGTAAGTTTTAGTCGCTAGTTATGCTTAGTACCGCTTGTCATGCTTAGTTTAGTCCCTTAGTGGGCGAGGGCCGATGATAAAAGCATGGTGTTTGCTTACCCTGTTACCCTTGGAAATAAAGATTATCATCATCACCCATCATCACACCATCATCACCCTCATCATCATCATCATCATCATCATCTTTCATCATCATCCATCCTCTCTCTCTCTCTCTCTCCACTCATTCTCTCTCTCTCTCTCTCTCTCTCTCTCTTGATTCTTTTTGTATATATTTATGAAATCTCCTCCCCTCCTCCCCTCTCTCTCCTCTCCCCCTCTCACTCCTCTCTCTCCTCTCTCTCTCTCTCCGTCCAAATTCGTCCAGGGTGCCAGCTTTCATGTTCTGGACGTTTTTTTTTTTTTGTTTTTTTTCTCATTACTCTTCAATTAAATTTAATACATTTAAAAATTTTTTAACTCATCACAAGCATGCACCCCCTCCCCCTTCCCCTTTCCGTACACAACTCCCCTCTCTCTCTCTCTCTCTCTCTCCTCCCTCTCTCCCCTCTCTCTCTCTCTCTCTCTCTCTCTCTCTCGGCATAAATGAAATCTTTTAAACTTTTCTCTCTTTTGTTCCCAGTGTGGCACATCCGACCATGCTTTGTAAACATTGCCGGGCGAAAGAAACTGTGGAACTGTAAGTGACATGTGTGTTTGTTGTTTGTGGGGGGGGCGGGGGCTACAGAGACAGAGAGAGAGGAGGCAGGCTGAGAGGGGGGGGGGGGACAGAGAAGGTGCCGTGTAGCAGGTGTTACTGTTTGTTGGCATTCCATGAAAATCGGCCCGAGTTCTCTCTCCTCTCTCTCTTTTCTCTCTCTCTCTCCTCCTCTCCTCTCTCTCTCTCCTCTCTCTCTCTCTCTCTCTCTCTCACACACACACACACACACACGTGCGCGCGCGCCCCACACACACACACACACACACACACACATACGCACACCACCGCGCACGCACACACACACACACACCACCACACACACACCACACACACACACCACACACACACACACCCCCACACACACACACAATGGCACACAAAAACGCGCGTGCGTGCACGTACACAGACAACAGACAGACAAACACACAACATACACACACAGGGGCGCGCGCGCGCGCACAATCACCCCGCCCCCACACAACACACACACACACCCCACACAAAAACCAACCCAAACACACACCACACAAATGGGCACACAAAAACGCGCGTGCGTGGACTAACACAGACACAGAACAACAGACAGACAGACACACACACACACACACACACACACACACACACACACACACACACACACAACACACACACACACACATAAACCCGGTGTAACGATCCATTTAACTCCCCCTCCAATTTTTAACCCCCCAGGATTGGAATTAAAGACAGAGACACGAGAAATAGACCCAAACAAATAACAGGCAGACAGAGAACAAGCAAAAGAGAGGGAGAGAGAAATTTAAAAAGACAAACAGACAGACAAGGCAACAAGGCAGACAGACAAGCAAGGAGACTGAGAGTGAACGAGAGACTGAAAGAAAGTTGGGGGGGGGGGCGGGGGAGAGAGAGAGAGAGAGAGAGAGAGAGAAGAGAGAGAGAGACAACAGACCGACAGACAGACAGACAGACAGACAGACAGACAGACAGGCAGACAGACAGACAGAGAGAGGGGGGGGAGGAGGGGGGTGTAATTAAATGTTCATTTCTTCATCTCGTGACCAACACATAAAACTGAATGTTTTTTTGGGGGAGTTAATCAAAAGGGGTGGGGGGGGTGGGGGTGGGGGGGGAGGTCATTCTGCGTGGTTTGTTTTAAAATCCCCTGGAGTTAAAATTGGCACGTGCTAATTCTAACTCCTGGGGGGTTTTTTATTAAAAAAAAAGTGGAGGGAGTTAAAATGGATCGTTACAACCGGCACGTTGAATTACCTTTCCTCAGCGTATTGCAGGAATATCAGATGATTCCGTGCACAGTCGTCGACAACCGTCCACAACGAGAAAAAATAGACGCAGAAGGTCGGCATTTTACCGGGCTTTGCTTCACCCTGTGTTTAGGGTTGGCTTAGTTTGGTTGGTTGGTTGGTTGGTTGGTTGGCTGGCTGGCTGGCTGGTTGGTTGGTTGGTTGTTGTTAAGGGGAGGTGTTGGAATGATCGGAACCGGTGTGACAGCCCGTTCTTACCCCCCTCTGGAACTTATCCCGGGGTAAGTCTAGCTAGCCTGCTTTTTACCCCCGGCGGTAAATCTAGGACTAGCAAGAACTTACCCCCCCCCCCCCCCCATAGTTGGAACTTACCCCCCCCCCCGGGGGGGGGGGGTTAGAGTCTCTTGAGTACCAGTGTAGCTTAGCTTGTACAATGCAGATGACTAGTGGTCAGTGACACTGACCATGGTCATTATGACGTAAATGGGAGATCTGAACTATTTAACAGCTCAATTAGTGTTTCCCGAGTGCTTGTGTACCTTGTACAATGTAGATTACTTGTGGTCAGTGCCACTGACTACTGGTCATTATGACGTAAATCGGAGATTTTAACTATTCACAACTAA
>CM031606.1:9846702-9859202 GCA_018398815.1 Conus ventricosus
ATATATATATATATATATATATATATATATATATATATATATATATATATATATATATATATATGGGTTGTATTTTAGTCCCTTGCGGATTCATTCCAAGAACTGGCCCTCAGCACTTGTGTCTTAAGAGGTTATCTTTTTATATTTTCTAATTTTCACAAGAAAATGTAGCTTGTTTTGCTCTTTCATGATTTTCTTTTGCTTCTTAGGTGGCACCTTTGGTTGGTTTTTTGAAAACTCAACTAACATACTACGGTATTGCACACCAGCCTTTTCTGGGATTGCATTCTTCTTAAAACTGAAAAGGCAGAGGAGTCAACTTACCACTTTCCGCGGTCACCGAGGAGAAACAACCAAGTTTCGAAATATCGGTATATGACCAGGAGTTATATATTAGTGAGTTTCCCTCCTTATTGGAGGATGTCTCCCCCTTTGGAGACTATAAGCTTGTTGAAGGCTCATTTTGAGAAGCATTTGGTTATTGTATTTTTCTTTATTAAATGACTGTTTGTGGTTTGCATATCTGGTTTTGAAGTGGTTTTCAGTGATCCCTATGTATGTTTCATTTTCTTATGTCACAGTGGCTTGGTATACAATGTTGTTGTAAAGGCATTTATTGCTAAGGGGGCACTGCTCTTTTTGATGCAATTGCAAGATTTCCTTTCTTCACCTTTCTTTGCTGTGTTGGTTTTCATTTTGTTAGATGCGTCAATTAAAGTTTTGAGGTTGGGCATACATGAATACGATAGTTTGACGGTGTTTTTGTTGAACATTTTATATAGTTTGTGTTCTTTTGGGAACGAAGTTGTTAAAATTTTAAAGATTCTTTCCCTATGTTTGTTTTGAGTTTCCCTTCGTATGGTGGGTTGTACCTATTATTTTTCTTTTCCTGTTTTTCTTATTTCTATTTGTGTTGTTGTCTGGGTTGTATTGTAATTTGTAGTTGTACCCACTTTTTTGCAGTGCTTTTTGGTATTCTACTGCTGCATTGTTGAATACTCTTTCATTGCATGACAGGTTTGATAGTCTCTTGTTTATGCCATTGGGTATGGCTTTAATACAGATGGTGGGTGGTTGCTTTTGACGTTTACATAGATAGGTGTGTCACTGGGCTTCTTGTATGGTTTATATATGTCCCACTGACGCACCTATCTATGTAAACATCAACAGCATCTAGTTTGTCCGCTGTGGTGTATTGTGAAGACAATGATCAAGTTTGTCCAGTGTGTGTGTTATTGTGTACACAATGATTTAGTTTGTCCAGTGTGTATGTATTGTGAAGACAATGATCTAGTTTGCCCAGTGTGTGTGTATTGTGAAGACAATGATTTAGTTTGTCCAGTGTGTATGTATTGTAAAGACAATGATCTAGTTTATCAGTGTGTGTGTATTGTGAAGACAATGATTTAGTTTGTCCAGTGTGTATGTATTGTGAAGACAATGATCTAGTTTATCCAGTGTGTGTGTATTGTGACGACATGATTTAGTTTGTCCAGTGTGTATGTATTGTGAAGACAATGATCTAGTTTGCCCGGTGTGTGTGTATTGTGAAGACAATGATCTAGTTTGTCCAGTGTGTGTGTATTGTGAAGACAATGATCTAGTTTGCCCAGTGTGTGTGTATTGTGAAGACAATGATTTAGTTTGTCCACTGTGTGTGTGTATTGTGAAGACAATGATCTAGTTTGCCCAGTGTGTATGTATTGTGAAGACAATGATTTAGTTTGTCCAGTGTGTATGTATTGTGAAGACAATGATTTAGTTTGTCACTGTGTGTGCATTGTGAAGACAATGATTTAGTTTGTGCACTGTGTGTGTATTGTGAAGACAATGATTTAGTTTCTCACTGTGTGTATATTGTGAAGTCAATGATTTAGTTTGTCACTGTGTGTGCATTGTGAAGACAATGATTTAGTTTGTCCAGTGTGTGTGCATTGTGAAGACAATGATTTAGTTTGTTCACTGTGTGTGTATTGTGAAGACAATGATTTAGTTTGTCACTGTGTGCATTGTGAAGACAATGATTTAGTGTGTCCACTGTGTGCATTGTGAAGACAATGATTTAGTTTGTCCACTGTGGGTGTATTGTGAAGACAATGATTTAGTTTGTCCACTGTGGGTGTATTGTGAAGACAATGATGTAGTTTGTCCAGTGTGTGTGCGTTGTGAAGACAATGATTTAGTTTGTCTAGTGAGTGTGCATTGTGAAGACAATCATTTAGTTTGTCACTCTGTGTGCATTGTGAAGACAATCACATAGTTTGTCCTCTGTGTGTGAATTGTGAAGACAATGATTTAGTTTGTCCAGTGTGTGTGAATTGTGAAGACAATGATTTAGTTTGTCAACTGTGTGTGCGTTGTGAAGACAATGATTTAGTTTGTCACTGTGTGTGCATTGTGAAGACAATGATTTAGTTTCTCCAGTGTGTGTGCATTGTGAAGACAATGATGTAGATTGTCCACTGTGTGTGCATTGTGAAGACAATGATTTAGTTTGTCCAGTGTGTATGTATTGTGAAGACAATGATTTACTTTGTCCACTGTGGGTCCATTGTGAAGACAATGATTTAGTTTTTCCAGTGTGGGTGCATTGTAAAGACAATGATTTAGTTTGTCACTCTGTGTGCATTGTGAGACAATGATTTAGTTTCTCACTGTGTGTGAATTGTGAAGACAATGATGTAGTTTGTCCACTGTGTGTGTGCATTGTGAAGACAATGATTTAGTTTGTCCAGTGTGGGTGCATTGTGAAGACAATGATTTAGTTTGTCCACTGTGTGTCCATTGTGAAGACAACGATTTAGCTTGTCCAGTGTGGGTGCATTGTGAAGACAATGATTTAGTTTGTCACTGTGTGTGAATTGTGAAGACAATGATATAGTTTGTCCACTGTGTGTGTGCATTGTGAAGACAATCATGTAGTTTGTCCACTGTGTGTGCATTGTGAAGACAATGATTTAGTTTTCCGTGTGTGTGCATTGTGAAGACAATGATTTAGTTTGTCACTGTGTGTGCATTGTGAAGACAATGATTTAGTTTGTCCAGTGTGTGTGAATTGTGAAGACAATTATTTAGTTTGTCCACTGTGTGTGCATTGTGTAGACAATGATTTAGTTGTTTACTGTCTGTGCATTGTGAAGACAATGAGGTAGTTTGTTCACTGTGTGTGCATTGTGAAGACAATGATTTAGTTTGTCCAGTGTGTGTGCATTGTGAACACAATGATGTAGTTTGTTCACTGTGTGTGCATTGTGAAGACAATGATTTAGTTTGTCCAGTGTGGGTGTATTGTGAAGACAATGATTTAGTTTGTCCACTGTGTGTCCATTGTGAAGACAATGATTTAGTTTGTCCACTGTGTGTCCATTGTGAAGACAATGATTTAGTTTGTCCACTGTGTGTGTGCATTGCGAAGACAATGATGTAGTTTGTCCACTGTGTGTCCATTGTGAAGACAATGATTTAGTTTGACAACTGTGTGTGCATTGTGAAGACAATGATTTAGTTTGGCACTCTGTGTGCATTGTGAAGACAATGATTTAGTTTCTCACTGTGTGTGAATTGTGAAGACAATGATGTAGTTTGTCCACCGTGTGTGTGCATTGTGAAGACAATCATTTAGTTTGTCCACTGTGTGTCCATTGTGAAGACAATGATTTAGTTTGTCCAGTGTGGGTGCATTGTGAAGACAATGATTTAGTTTGTCCACTGTGTGTCCATTGTGAAGACAATGATTTAGTTTGTCCACTGTGTGTCCATTGTGAAGACAATGATTTAGCTTGTCCAGTGTGGGTGCATTGTGAAGACAATGATTTAGTTTGTCACTGTGTGTGAATTGTGAAGACAATGATGTAGTTTGTCCACTGTGTGTGTATTGTAAAGACAATGATGTAGTTTGTCCACTGTGTGTGAATTGTGAAGACAATGATGTAGTTTGTCCACTGTGTGTGTATTGTGAAGACAATGATTTAGTTTGTCCACTGTGTGTCCATTGTGAAGACAATGATTTAGTTTGTCCAGTGTGGGGTGCATTGTGAAGACAATGATTTAGTTTGTCACTGTGTGTGCATTGTGAAGACAATGATTTAGTTTGTCCAGTGTGTGTGCATTGTGAACACAATGGTTTAGTTTATCCACTGTGTGCATTGTGAAGACAATGATTTAGTTTATCCAGTGTGTGTGTGCATTGTGAAGACAATCATTTAGTTTGTCACTGTGTGTGCATTGTGAAGACAATGATTTAGTTTGTCCCCTGTGTGTGCATTGTGAAGACAATGATGTAGTTTGTCACTGTGTGTGCATTGTGAAGACAATCACTTAGTTTGTCCTCTGTGTGTGAATTGTGAAGACAATGATTTCGTTTCTCACTATGTGTGCATTGTGAAGACAATGATTTAGTTTGTTCACTGTGTGTGCATTGTGAAGACAATGATTTAGTTTGTCACTCTGTGTGCATTGTGAAGACAATGATTTAGTTTGTCACTGTGTGTGAATTGTGAAGACAATGATGTAGGTTGTCCACTGTGTGTGTGCATTGTGAAGACAATGATGTAGTTTGTCCACTGTGTGTGTGCATTGTGAAGACAATGATTTAGTTTGTCCACTGTGTGTGCATTGTGAGGCAATGATTTAGTTTGTCCAGTGTGTGTGTGTATTGTGAAGACAATGATTTAGTTTGTCCAGTGTGTGTGCATTGTGAAGACAATGATTTAGTTTGTCCACTGTGTGTGTATTGTGAAGACAATGATCTAATTTGTCCAGTGTGTGTGTGTGTTATTGTGAAGACAATGATTTAGTTTGTCCAGTGTGTGTGAATTGTGAGGACAATGATTTAGTTTTTCCACTGTGTGTGTACATTGTGAAGACAATGATTTAGTTTGTCCACTGTGTCTGTATTGTGAAGACAATGTTTTAGTTTCTCCAGTGTGTGTATATTGTGAAGACAATGATTTAGTTTGTCCACCGTGTGTGTATTGTGAAGACATTGATTTAGTTTGTTCAGTGTGTATGTATTGTAAAGACAATTATTTAGTATGTCCAGTGTGTGTTGTAATGTGAAGACAATGATTTAGTTTGTCCAGTATGTGTATATTGTGAAGACAATGATTTAGTTTGTCACTGTGTGTGCATTGTGAAGACAATGATTTAGTTTGTCCACTGTGTGCATGGTGAAGACAATGATTTAGTTTGTCCACTGTGTGTGCATTGTGAAGACAATGATTTAGTTTGTCACTGTGTGAGCATTGTGAAGACAATGATTTAGTTTGTCCACTGTGTGCATTGTGAAGAAAATGATTTAGTTTGTCCGTGTGCATTGTGAATACAATGATTTAGTTTGTCCAGTGTGTGTGAATTGTGAAAGCAATGATTTAGTTTGTCCAGTGTGTGTGCATTGTGAAGACAATATCTAGTTTGTTCACTGTGTGTGCATTGTGAATATATTATGATTTAGTTTGTCCACTGTGTGTCCAGTGTGAAGACAATGATTTAGCTTGTCCAGTGTGGGTGCATTGTGAAGACAATGATTTAGTTTGTCACTGTGTGAGAATTGTGAAGACAATGATGTAGTTCGTCCTCTATGTGTGCATTGTGAAGACAATGATGTAGTTTGTCCTCTATGTGTGCATTGTGAAGACAATGATTTAGTTTGTCACTGTGTGTCCATTGTGAAGTCAATGGTCTAGTTTGTCCACTGTGTGTGCATTGTGACGACAATGATTTAGTTTGTCCAGTGTGTGTGAATTGTGAAGACAATGATTTAGTTTGTCAGTGTGTGCATTGTGAAGACATGATTTAGTTTGTCCAGTGTGGTGCATTGTGAAGACAATGATTTAGTTTGTCACTGTGTGTGTACTGTGAAGACAAGGATGTAGTTTGTCGGCTGTGTGTGTATTGTGAAGACCATGATTCAGTTTGTCCAGTGTGTGTGAATTGTGAAGACAATAATTTAGTTTGTCCAGTGTGTGTGCATTGTGAAGACAATGATTTAGTTTGTCACTGTGTGTGCATTGTGAAGACAATGATTTGTTTGTCCAGTGTGTGTGAACTGTGAAGACAATGATTTAGATTGTCAGTGTGTGTGAATTGTGAGACAATGATTTAGTTTGTCCAGTGTGTGTGCATGTGAAGACAATGATCTAGTTTGTTCACTGTGTGTGCATTGTGAGTATGTTATGATTTAGATTGTCCACTGTGTGTGTATTGTGAAGACAATGATGTAGTTTGTCCACTGTGTGTGTATTGTGAAGACAATGATGTAGTTTGTCCACTGTGTGTGTATTGTGAAGACATGATGTAGTTTGTCCAGTGTGTGTGAATTGTGAAGACTATGATTTGTTTGTCCACTGTGTGTGCATTGTGAAGACAATGATCTAGTTGTTCACTGTGTGTGCATTGTGAGTATGTTATGATTTAGATTGTCCACTGTGTGTGTATTGTGAAGACAATGTGTAGTTTGTCCACTGTGTGTGTATTGTGAAGACAATGATGTAGTTTGTCCACTGTGTGTGTATTGTGAAGACAATGATGTAGTTTGTCCAGTGTGTGTGAATTGTGAAGACTATGATTTAGTTTGTCCACTGTGTGTGCATTGTGAAGACACTGATTTAGTTTTTCATGTGTGTGTATTGTGAAGACAATGATTTAGTTTGTCCACTGTGTGCATTGTGAAGACAATGATTTAGTTTGTCCACTGTGGGTGTATTGTGAAAACAATGATTTAGTTTGTCCAGTGGTGTGTGTGCATTGTGAAGACAATGATTTAATTTGTCACTGTGTGTGTATTGTGAAGACAATGATTTATTGTTGTCCAGTGTGTGTGTGTTATTGTGAGACAGTGTTAGTTTGTAGAATGTGTGTTTGTAATGTGTGAGGACAATGATTTAGTTTTCCACTGTGTTGTGTACATGTTGTAAGACAATGATTTAGTTTTTCCACTGTGTCGTATTGTGAAGACAATGTTTAGTTTCTCCAGTGTGTGTATATTGTGAAGACAATGATTTAGTTTGTCCATGTGTGTGTATTGTGAGACATGATTGTAGTTTGTCATGTGTATGTATTGTAAAGACAATATTTAGATGCAGTGTGTGTGTAATGTGATGACAATGATTTAGTTTGTCCAGATGTGTATATTGTGAAGACAATGATTTAGTGTTGTCACTGGTGTGTGCATTGTGAAGACATGATTGAGTTTGTTTGTCCATGTGTGCATGGTGAAGACAATGATTAGTTTGTCACTGTGTGTGCATTGTGAAGACAATGATTTAGTTTGTCCACTGGGGTGTACTGGAAGACAAAAGGGTGTAGTTTGTACGCTGTGTGTGAAAATGTGAAGGGCAATGATGTAGTTTGTCCGTGTGTGTGAAAATTTGAAGACTTTTATTTAGTTTGTCCAGTGTGTGTGGATTGTGAAGACAATGGGTCTAGTTTGTTCACTGTGTTTAATTTTTGAATTTTATTATGATTTGGTTGTCCACTGTGTGTGTATTGTGAAAACAATGATTTTGTTTGGCACTGTGTGTGAATTGTGGGAAAACAATGATTTTAGTTTGTTTCCCTGTGTGTGTGCATTGTGAAGACAAGGGTGTAGTTTGTCCCCTGTGTGTGTTTTTTTGTGAAGACCAAAAGATTTAGTTTTTTCACGGGGTGTGCAATTTTTGGGGAAGACAAAGATTTTGTTTTTCCCGGTGTTTTGTGAATTTTGAAGACAATGATTTGTTTTTCCGGTGTGTGCATTGTGAAAACAAGATTTAGTTTGTCCACTGTGTGTGTTTTGTGAAAAAATGATCTAATTTGTCCCGTGGTTTTGTGTATTTTGAAGACAATGATTTGTTTGGCCTTTGTGGTTTTGAAATTTTGAGGCCCAAAGATTTTGTTTTTTTTCCCCCTGTGTGGGTACTTTTTGAAAACAATGATTTAGTTTTGGGCCCCTGTGTCTGTATTGTTAAGGGCAAAAGTTTTTGTTTTCCCCGTGTTTTGTTTATTGTGAAGACAATGATTTAGTTTGTCCCCTGTGTGTGTATTGTGAAGACATTGATTTAGTTTGTTCAGTGTGTATGTATTGTTTAAAAGGGCAATTATTTAGTTTGGGCCAAATGTGTGTGTAAAGTGATGACAATTTTATTTAGTTTGTCGTATGTGTTTATTGGGAAGACAAAGGATTTAGTTTGTCAAATGTGTGGCTTTTTGAAGACAAAGATTTTGTTTGTTTTCCCCTTTTGGGGGCATGGTGAAAACAATGGGTTTTGTTTGTCCACGTGTGTGCCCTTGTGGAAAAACAAAGATTTTGTTTGTCACTGTTGTGACATTTGTGAAGACAATGATTTGTTTTGTCCACTGTGTGCATTGTGGAAAGAAATTTGGGGTTAGTTTGTCCCGTGTGCATTGTGAATACAATGATTTAGTTTTTCCTGTGGTTTTTGAAATTTTGAAGGAAAAAGATTTAGTTTTTTCCAGTGTGTGTGCATTGTGAAGACAATAAATTGTTTTTCCGGGGTGTGCTTTGGATATATTATGATTTAGTTGTCCCACTGTGTGTCCATTTTGAAGACAAAGATTTAGCTTGTCCCGTGGGGGTGCATTGTGGGAAAACAAAAGATTTAGTTTGTCACTGTGTGAGGGAAATTTTGAAGACAATGGTGATTTCGTCCTTATGTGTGCATTGTGGAAAACAAAAGATTTTAGTTTGTCCCCCCGGGGTTTTTCATTGTCAAGACAATGATTTTAGTTTTTTCATGTTTGGCCATTTTTGAAGTCAATGGTCAGTTTGTCCCCTGTGTGGGGCTTTTTGACGACAATGATTTAGTTTGTCCAGTGTGTTGTGAATTGTGAAGACAATGATTTTGTTTTTTCCCGTGTGTGATTGTTTTAAGGCCAATTAATTTTTTTGTCCCGTGTGTGGGCATTGTTTAAGACAATTTATTTAGTTTGTTCCACTGTGGGGTTTCTGGAAAACAAGGATGTAGTTTGGGGGGCTGTGTGGGTAGTGTGAAGCCAAAGATTTAGTTTTGGCCAGTGTGTGTGGGAATTTTTGAAGACAAAATTTAGTTTTTTCCCCGTGTGGGTGCTTTTTGGAAGCAATGATTTAGTTTGGTTTACTGTGTTTTGCATTGTGAAGGGCAATGATTTTGTTTTTTCCCCGGGGTTTTTGTAACTGTGAAAACAATGATTTAGTTTGTCCAGTGTGTGTGAATTGTGAAGACAATGATTTTTGTTTGGGCCAGTGTGGGTGCATTGTTTAAGCAATTTATTTGTTTGTTCACTTTTGTGTGCCCTTGTGAGTTTTGTTTTTTTTTTTAGATTGGGCCCTGGTGTGTATTGTGAAGACAATGGGTGTTGTTTGTCCCCGGTTTTTGTTTTTGTGAAGACAAAAGATGGGAGTTTGTCCCCGGGGTGTGAAATTTGAAGAAAGGTTTTAGTTTGTCCAGTGTGTGGTGAATTTTTGAAGACAATTATGTAGTTTTTTCCCGTGTTTTTGAAATTTTGAAGACTAATTTATTTAGTTTGTCCCCCTGTGTGGCATTTGGGGAAAATAGATTTGTTTTTCCCCTGTGTGTGTATTGTGAAGACAAGATTTTTGTTTGTCACTGTGTGCTTTTTGAAGACAATATTTGTTTGTCCCCCCTGGGGTGTATTGTTTAAAACATGATTTTGTTTGTCCCGTGTGTGTGTGCATTGTGGGAAAACAATGATTTTAAATTTTCCAATGTGTGTTATTGGGGAAAACAAAGATTTTGTTTTTTTCCACTGTGTGCATTTTTGAAGGGCAATTTATTTAGTTTGTCCACTTTGGGTTTTATTGTTTTCGACAATGTTTTTGTTTGGGCACTGGTGTCCCTTGTGAAGACAAAGGGGCAGTTTGTCCAATGTGGGGTGCATTGTTTAAGCAATGACTTAGTTTGTCCAGTTTTTGTGGAATTGTGAAAACAAAAGATTTAGTTTTTTTCCATGGGGTGGCATTGTGAAGAAAAATGATTTGTTTTCCCCGGGGGGTGTTAAATTTTTGAGACAATGATTTAGTTTGTCCCTGTGTGTGTTTCTGTAAAGACAAGGATGTAGTTTGTACGGGGTGTGTGTGAAAAATGTGAAAACATTTATGTTGTTTGTCCATGTGTGTTTGAATTTTGAAACAAAGATTTTTTTTTTTCCCGTTTTTTGGCATTGGAAGACAATGATCTAGTTTTTTCCCTGTTTTGCATTGTGAATATATTATGATTTGATTGCCCCTGTGTGTGAAAAACCCCCCAATGATTTAGTTTGTCCCGTGTGTATGTATTGTAAAGACAAAGATTAGTTTGCCCAGTGTGTGGGGTTTTGTAAAGGGCAATGATGTAGTTTGTCCTGTGTTTTGTGTATTTGTCAATGAAATTTTTTTTTTCCAGTGTTTTGTGTATTGTTTAAGGGGAAAAAGATTTGCTTGTCACTGGGTGTGCATTTTGAAGACAATGTTTTGTTTGTCCAGTGTTGCATGGGGGAAGCAAAGGGTTTTGTTTTTTCCACTGTGTGTGCATTTTGAAGGGCAATGATTTTGTTTTTTTTTTTTTTTTTTGAGTGTGCCCGTGAGACCAAAAATTTAGTTTTTTCCCCTGTGTGGGATTGTGAAAACAATGATTTGGTTTTTTCCGGGGTGCCTTGTGGCCCCTGTTTAGTTTTCCCAGGGGTGTGTGAATTTTAAAAACAAAGATTTTGTTTTTGGTTTCCGTGTGTGTGCCTTGGGAAACCAAAGATTTTTAGTTTGGGTTTACTGTGTGTGCCCTTGGGGAAAATATTTTATATATATATTTAGGGTTGGGCCACTGTGTGTGTATTGTGAAGACACTGACCCTTTGTTTGTTTCCCTTGTGTGCATGGGGAAGACAATGATTTAGTTTGTCCCTTGTGGGTGTATTGTGAAAAACAATGTTTTAGTTTGTCACTTTCGTGGGCCCTTTTTTGAAGACAATGGTTTGTTTGTCCCTATGGTTGGAAATTTTTGAAGACAATGATTTTGTTTGTCATTGTGTGTCCTTGTGAAGGGCAAAGGTCTTGTTTGTCCACTGGTGGATTGTGAAGACAAGGTTTTTGTTTGCCAAGTGTGTGTGAAGTTTTGAAGACCCAAAGATTGGTTTTTCCAGTGTTTTGCATTTTGAAAACAAAAGAATTTTGTTTGTCCCGTGTTTTTGGGAAATTTTGAAGACAATGATTTTTTTTTTTTCCACTGTGTGGGTACTGTGAAGACAAAGGGGTTTTAGTTTGTCGGCTGTGTGTGTATTGTGAAAACAATGATTTAGTTTGTCCCGTGTGTGTCCATTGGAAGAAATGATTTAGGTTTTTCACTGTGTGTGCATTGTGAGGGCAAGGGTTTAGTTTGCCCAATGTGTGTGTACTGTGAAGACAATGATTAGTTTTTCCAGTGTGTGTGGAAATGTGAAAACAATGATTTTGTTTGTCCAGTGTGTGTGAATTGTGAAAGCAATGAATTGGTTTTTCCATTATGTTTGCATTGTGAGGGGGCCAAAGATTTGTTTGTCACTGTGTGTCCATTGTGAAAACAATTTATTAGTTTGTCCCCTGGGGTGTGTGCCTTGTGAAGACAAAGATGTTGTTTGTCCCCTGTGTGTCCTTTTTGAAGGGCCCAAAGATTTTGTTTGTCCATGTGTGTGCTTGTGAAAAACAAAGATGTTGTTTGGGCCAGTGTGTGGGGAATTTTGAAGACAATGAAAGTAGTTTTTCCCGTGTGTGGGGAAATTTTGAAGGCAAAAGAAAATTTGTCCCCTGTGTGTGCATTGTGAAGGGCAATGATTTTGTTTTTCCCCTGGGTCTGTATTGTGAAGACAGTGATTTAGTTTGGGCCCCTGTGTGATTTTGAAGACAATGATTTGTTTGTCCCCTGTGGGGGGTTTTTTGGGACCCTTTATTTAGTTTGTTTCCCTGGGTGTATGCTTTTTGAAGCAATGATCTAGTTTGTCCCGTTTTGTGTGCAAATTTTGAAGCAAAAGGGTGTAGTTTGTCCACTGTGGTGCATTGTGAAGCAATGATTTAGTTTGTCCAGTGTTTTTGTTTATTGTGAAAGGGCAAAGTTTTGTTTGTCCCCTGGGGGCCCTTTTTAAAAACAATGATTTAGTTTGTCCCTGTGTGTCCATTTTTAAGACAAGATTTGTTTGTCCACGTGGGTCCATTTTGAAGACAAAGATTTAGTTTGGGCCAAATGGGGTGTCCATTGTGGGAAGGGCAAAAGTTTTTTTTGTCCATGTGTTTGGGGGCATTTTTGAAGAAATGTTTTTAGTTTTGTCCCTGGGGTGTCCATTGTGAAAAACAAATTTATTTTGTTTTTTCCCCTGTGTGGGCATTTTGAGGAAAAAGATTTAGTTTGTCCTCTTTTGTGCATTGTGGGAAAACAATTTATTTAGTTTCTCACTGTGTGTGGGAAATTTTGGAAAACAATGATGTAGTTTGTCCCCTTTTTTGTGTGTGGGGATTGTGAAGACAAAGATTTAGGGTTTGTCCCGGGGTGTGTGAAGTGG
>CM031606.1:9864202-9871803 GCA_018398815.1 Conus ventricosus
ACACGTTCTAAACTTTTGCCCCTACTTTGATTCCGATTTGTCAGAATTTAGAAAGGATGCTTCAAAGTGCATATTCCAGGATACCATGTCTCTCTTAAATTTTGTACGAATTCTTACGTTAAGCCCAGTTGGCTCAATCCTGTAATTGCTGTTTCATGATCTTATTTTATATAGTTGTTTGTTTTTACTTTTGATGTCTTTTTTTTTTCACTGTATAATTCTTACTTAGAGTTTCTCCTCATCACACATACACGCACACACGCACACGCACGCACACGCACACGCACGCACGCGGGAGCGCACTCACGTACGCACGCTGCACGCACACACTCAAACACACTCACACAGATACACACACACACACACACACACACACACACACACACACACACACACACACACACACACACACACCTTGTCTAATATCACATTTAGTGAAAAGACGTTAAATTGAAGAACACCGACAACACACACACACACACACACACACAGCACGCACGCACGCACGCACGCACGCACGCACGCACGCACCACACACACACACACACACACACACACACACACACACACACACACACACACACACCACACACACATACACACACCTTGACTAATATCACATTTAGTGAAAAGACGTTAAATTGAAGAACAACGACAACACACACACACACACACACACACACACACACACACACGCGCGCGCGCGCGCGCGCGCGCGCGCACGTACACACACACACACACACACACACACACACACGCGCGCGCACGCGCCCGGTTTTGCATGCATGCATGAATGCGAACTCCTCCAAACTCCCGAAAGTTTCTTCAAAGCTCACCCCTAACTCCCCGAAACTCCGCTGAATATGTTGCATATTATATAAGGTATTGGGGAGGGGGGGGATAAATAAACATTTTAACACCAATGAATATCAAACTAAAGCCCTGATTAAAGGGTTTTTTTTTAAATTAATAACTTTTTTAAAATTCAATTTTGATATCTTACATACATTCAGATAGAAAGGGGTTATGTGTCAGGGTCACTGACATTGCTACTTGAGCCCGTACATGTATGTACTATGTTACAGATAGATCTAGTGGAGGCGACTCATGTTTGAACTTGTGCATGTGCGGACTGATCATGTTCCATGTCAGTGTATCTTGCTTGGTTCGCATTAGAGTCAATATTTCCTCTATATGTGCTAGGGTGAGCCGGCGAACATTTCCGCTCACGTCGCATGCGTGTGTGTGCGTCGGTGGATATCTGTGTGACAGCACAGCTTGGGAGAGGGTAGGGAGGTATCTTGAATTTTTTAGTGTTTTCCGTGGAAGTGGGGAAATTGGGTCATGCATCATCCTCACTGTGAGTTGCCCAATCATAGTTAACCTTATGCTAGGTTCACACGAGAGCAACTTTTACTGCCAACAAATAGACCCCAAAAGTTGCCAACTCGATGTGCAACAAATCAAAAATAGATTTTGGCCAAAGTTGCTTCGTCATATGTGAACGCAAGAGGCAACTATATGGCAACTCCGTAGCTCCGCCCCTTTTTTTTGCTGGCTTGGCCTACGTGCGCGACCTACTTTCCTTGTAGTTGCCACGTAGGTTGCAACTTTTGCAAGCAACTTCTGGAAAAGTTGCCAGCTTTGTTGGCTCGGTTGAAAACAGGATGAGGCAACTGCAGTGACGTCCGTTTTTTTGCTATAAAAGCAGCCGGTTCCAGGGGGACGTCTGTCATTCCATCTTGAATTTTCACCATGGATATTGTTGCCGACACGCACAACAAAAAGTTGTCATGCAAGCAACAAAATTCGTGCTTGCATGCGTGTGGAAAAAAGCGAGAAAAGCGTGGCGGCACGTGCCGCTTTTTGTCGCACGCATGCACTTCGCTCCGCCCCTTTTTTGTTGCCTACCGGATATACTTGTGTTGCCAAGCTGTTCACACAAAAGCAACTTGAAGTTGTCATGCAAAAGTTGCCAACCCCACCAAAAGTTATATCTCCCGACGTTCAACTTTTGGCTGTGACAACTTCATAGGCAACTTTTATTGGGAAAATCCAATGGGGTCTAATTGGTTTATAATGAGTTGCTGTAGTGACAACTTTTGAAGCAACAATGTAGCAACACATAGGCAACTTGGAGTTGCCACCCATTGTTGCCTCATTGTTGCACTCGTGTGAACCAGGCATTACGTTGAATTATCGAATCACAGCCAATTTTACTGTAAAGCAGGCTGGGGGTTAGGTGAACTGTGGCTCAGTGTTTTTTAGCAGCTGTTTCAGAGTGGAAGTCTCTGACGTTGTGTGTGTTGATTCTATGTTGAAAGTCCTGGTGAATCCTTTTAGGAACCTTGTGTTCAGGGTTCGGGCTTAAGGATTAGCGGAGCTGCCTTGAGTCTGGAGGGGACTGATTCTGTGTTTCTGTGTAATTGTATTCTTCTCGCTAATGGAGGTACAGTAGAAGGACTGTCGTTAATGTAATTTGTGAAGACGTGGTTGCTGCATTTGTGTTGAACTGTAACCGGTGTTCCCGAGACCCTGGTGGGGTGAAGACTTGGTTGCTGCGTTCTTGTTGAACTGTAACCGGTGTTCCCGAGACCCTGGTGGGGTGAAGACTTGGTTGCTGCGTTCTTGTTGAACTGTAACCTGTGTTCCTGAAACCTGGGTGGGTGAAGACTTGGTTGCTGTGGTTGGGTGCTGTAGACGTGCTGGTCTGGGGATGGCCTTGGTGGCGCTGGACAACCCATCTCGGAGTTGGGCCGGACACGTGTTGGTTCAAGATATCTCCCTGTAATCCTGCCTTAGCTGGTGCCTGTAATCCTGCCTTAGCTGGTCCCTGTAATCCTGCCTTAGCTGGTCCCTGTAATCCTGCCTTAGCTGGTCCCTGTAATCCTGCCTTAGCTGGTGACGGGATCCCTGTGCGAGGAGTGACAGAGCGTGGGCTACTCTTTCTGTTGCTGTGACAGTCCGAGTGGTACATGTGAATGTTGACGACAAACAGGGGCTGTTTTGAGGTAACAGCATTGAACATTATTTCCAGGATCAAGGAAATGAGCCGTCGTTCATCGCTCGTGGAGCGGACTACCCAGTGTGTGAAAGACACTAGCAGAAATCCTTAGTGACTTTAAATTTATTTAGTTAATATCATTGCATAGCTGGTTTAGTTGCTGGCTAATTAGTCATTACTTGTGTGTGTCGCAGGCTGCACATGTTTTCAAGACAAATTGTCTTTTGTGTGGTGGCAAAAAACATTTATATCAACATTTTGTACATGTTGGACAACTTGGTTGGGCCATTCTGTGCGAGTATTTCATAGCAACCCAGTTATTGGATTATTAATTGGTCATGCGTGCTTTAAGTGCCCAGTTGTTGGAATGTGACCCGGTTTAATTAATCTTGAAATTGTGTGAGCATTACAGATTTGTTGTAGTTTTGTGCATTCTATATCAGTGATTGGTCTGTCACTGTGTTACAAAATTGTAATTCTGGGCATTCTATATTGGTGTTTGGTCTGTCATTGTGTTGGAATTCATTCCCTGGTTGCTGGCTTGTGTATGAGCCAGTAAGTGAATTTGTTGAGTAAGTCTCGGATTCACAGTGTCCTGTTGGGCCAATAGCCAAGGTGTTATCGGTCGTGTGGGTTGTATTGCATGGTAGCGATGCATCGCACCAGGCTGGGCACATTGGGATTTGACCCGAATTAAGGTTAGTCATTAATTAATTTCATGACCTTGTGTTTAGTTTGGTTGTGAGGGGGGGGGGGGGGGGGGGGGGGGGTGACTAGAAATCTGTGTGCGAATTGGTGGGATAAAGGGTTGAATGTTTGAGTTTGAGAGAAAGTGATTATGTGGGTAGTAAGTGGAATATTCAGTGTTATGGACCCCGGTGTCGTGGTTTGAATGAAATTATACATGTGTGAACTGTTCATCTGTTTCTGGACTGCTTATTTGAGTTGGGGCGTTAGGTATTGTAGGTCTGTAAGTCTGTCTGTCCTCCCTAGTTAGATCGGAAATGAACTGAGGTAGGGAACAGTAAACGATAAACAAGTGGGGTATGTTTTGCTCCCATAAGGAAACCTAACACAGAGTAACTTTTATTCAAGACTGGCACAGCCTTTTAAACTTGAATAAAGTCAGACAAATACATAGACGAACAATCTAATAGTGGGGGAAAAACAAGCGCAGGCCAACAACTGAACTGTCTGGCAAAGATTTGGACTTGAGGGGAGGGGAGAGGGGAGTTTGAAGATGGAGAAACTGGGAAAATGAAATTTAAAAAAAATGTTACAGGTATGAAAACTCTTCTCTAGCTGCATAAGGGAACCATAGCAATCCCTTTTGAAGGTAGATATATTTGTATTGCCTGCTCCGAGGCCTTTCGCCCGCTGGATCGGGACTCATCAGGGAGACACGGCTGGTTGTGTCTGCGCTCCCGGCGTCAAATAGAGACACACCACAGTCCATAATACTGTGGTGTTCTCACCACCATGGGTGCAAAACAGAATCCAATAGCACCTCCAGAGCAGCCAGCGAAGAGTAGTAAATGCAACCAAACGAAAGTGTGGGGAGGAAAAAAAGTTGCTGTAAAACTAAAGACATTATGCAAATAATATAAAATGTAGGGGACAGTCTTTGAACCTACGCCTGAGGATCCACCCAAAGATGCAAGGGAGATCAAAAGACAAACACACAGACGGACAGAAACAAATACAAATAACCTCAATTTAATCAAAGCAAAATCGGAAATGAAATGAGGTAGGGAACAGTAAACGATAAACAAGTGGGGTATGTTTTGCTCCCATAAGGAAACCTAACACAGAGTAACTTTTATTCAAGACTGGCACAGCCTTTTAAACTTGAATAAAGTCAGACAAATACATAGACGAACAATCTAATAGTGGGGGAAAAACAAGCGCAGGCCAACAACTGAACTGTCTGGCAAAGATTTGGACTTGAGGGGAGGGGAGAGGGGAGTTTGAAGATGGAGAAACTGGGAAAATGAAATTAAAAAAAAAAATGTTACAGGTATGAAAACTCTTCTCTAGCTGCATAAGGGAACCATAGCAATCCCTTTTGAAGGCAGATATATTTGTATTGCCTGCTCCGAGGCCTTTCGCCCGCTGGATCGGGACTCATCAGGGAGACACGGCTGGGGGTGCTATTGGATTCTGTTTTGCACCCATGGTGGTGAGAACACCACAGTATTATGGACTGTGGTGTGTCTCTATTTGACGCCGGGAGCGCAGAACAACCAGCATGTCTCCCTGATGAGTCCGATCCAGCGGGCGAAAGGCCTCGGAGCAGGCAATACAAATATATCTGCCTTCAAAAGGATTGCTATGGTTCCCTTATGCAGCTAGAGAAGAGTTTTCATACTGTAACATTTTTTTTTTAATTTCATTTTCCCAGTTTCTCCATCTTCAAACTCCCTCTCCCTCCCCTCAAGTCCAAATCTTTGCCAGACAGTTCAGTTGTTGGCCTGCGCTTGTTTTTCCCCACTATTAGATTGTTCGTCTATGTATTTGTCTGACTTTATTCAAGTTTAAAAGGCTGTGCCAGTCTTGAATAAAGTTACTCTGTGTTAGGTTTCCTTATGGGAGCAAAACATACCCCACTTGTTTATCGTTTACTGTTCCCTACCTCATTTCATTTCCGATTTTGCTTTGATTAAATTGAGGTTATTTGTATTTGTTTCTGTCCGTCTGTGTGTTTGTCTTTGATCTCCCTTGCATCTTTGGGTGGATCCTCAGGCGTAGGTTCAAAGACTGTCCCCTACATTTTATATTATTTGCATAATGTCTTTAGTTTACAGCAACTTTTTTTCCTCCCCACACTTTCGTTTGGTTGCATTACTACTCTTCGCTGGCTGCTCTGGGGGTGCTATTGGATTCTGTTTTGCACCCATGGTGGTGAGAACACCACAGTATTATGGACTGTGGTGTGTCTCTATTTGACGCCGGGAGCGCAGACACAACCAGCCGTGTCTCCCTGATGAGTCCCGATCCAGCGGGCGAAAGGCCTCGGAGCAGGCAATACAAATATATCTGCCTTCAAAAGGGATTGCTATGGTTCCCTTATGCAGCTAGAGAAGAGTTTTCATACCTGTAACATTTTTTTTTTAAATTTCATTTTCCCAGTTTCTCCATCTTCAAACTCCCCTCTCCCCTCCCCCCAAGTCCAAATCTTTGCCAGACAGTTCAGTTGTTGGCCTGCGCTTGTTTTTCCCCCACTATTAGATTGTTCGTCTATGTATTTGTCTGACTTTATTCAAGTTTAAAAGGCTGTGCCAGTCTTGAATAAAAGTTACTCTGTGTTAGGTTTCCTTATGGGAGTAAAACATACCCCACTTGTTTATCCTCCTAGTTAGTTCAGGTCTTAGCGAGCTGACATTATGTTCACCATACTACTAATACATACATCCAAATCAATAGAAAGGAATTCATTTCAAAAAAAGAAGGTGAAAAAAAACTGAAGAACAAAACCAAAAACAAATACACGATCAACAACAACTACACTTCGTTCCAATTCTTTCTTTTCCATTGTTTACCCTCGATCCGTGTTTTTGTGTTTTTTTTGTTTTGTTTTTTGTTTGGTCATGTTCCTATATTCAGTATTTGTCACATAATTATTACATTAATTATATATATAATTGGGTTAAGTAGATAGAGATATATTATATAAAATATATAGATATATATATATATACTAGCCGGTGTACCCGGCTTCGCTCGGGTATATCTGCATTTTCTGGCCACCCCTCTCTCTCACCACTTAAAAGACAAAACAATAAATTAAGCTTGGGTTGTTTCGTTTTTCCCATGCTGAACCCAAATTTCCCCCAGCCTCCTCCTATCTACTTAACCCAATTTCTTCGGACGCCCACTCCTTCTTGCCTCTTAATCTGTTTTCCCTCACGAATTTTTTTCGTAATGCGATACACAGTCCATGAGGATGCCTGTACTTTGTGAACTTACCGATGCATTCTCAATTCCTTGATTGAAGGCCTCTGGGTAGACAACATTTCTGGTCTCCCTGTTTGGCGCAAGTATAGTCAGTGTTTCTGCGTTTCCAGTTCGTGATGCTGCAACGTAGAATATTCCATGTGTAAAACACGGAACGGTAGGTCTACCCCAAGGATGAAAATGTCTGACCTGGCTCTTGATGATTGTCAGAGCGAAAGCAGGTTCATGGGAAACTGAAGCCGTCAGAACTGGAATGGCAGGGTGAGTTCATGGTTCCAGAGGAATTCTGGGGAGCAGCACCGGTTCACCTTTGTGGGGGCCACATGATATTTTCGCTTCTACAACGTTCTGTGCAGTCTGGAGAAGACACATCGGGTGCCATTGATCACCTTTGGCAGGTCAGTCAGCGGAGAATGATAATGGGGACTCCGATTTCAGCAACATTCTGTGGTGGAAGTCGAGAAATCTCAATGGGTTCAGGAGTTCTTGTGGATAAAGGACTCCTCATCATCATTCTTGGCCGTGTCAACAGATCTGTACAGGTTTCCCTCTCCAGGACAGTCAGCTACGATTTTTCTGTTAGCTTGCGTCTGTCAGGAGGAGATTATCCCCTTGTAACGATTCCGAGTCTACGCATCAGTTT
>CM031606.1:9871903-9876903 GCA_018398815.1 Conus ventricosus
TCATGTGTTGCACATACACACACACACACACACACACACACACACACACACACACACACACACACACACACACACACACACACACATAAAAGTGAGGGGTGGGGGACCACATATAAACATTTTTCTGGGTGAGTTAAGATCATGTGATCATAATGAGACTAACTGTGGAAAGTTTTCACACACATATTCACACACACACACATACACTCATTCACACACACACACACACACACACACACACACACACACACACACACACACATTTAAAAAAAAAATAAAATAAAAAAAATAAATAAAAAAATTATTATCATCAATCAGTCACTGATAGGTGATGATCATATGAGATCAACGGTAGTGTAGGAAGAGATTCTTCTCCGTTCCCTTAGGCAGGAATGGTGGAGGTACTGGCAAGGGCTTCTGCATGGTGAAGGCTCTCCAGTGGTCAATAAAGTTTTGCACTCATCGGTGTGTTGGCAGGCCAGGATTGTTCTTTTGGTGTTGTTGGGACTGTTCCACCGTCATTGGGGCTGCATGGATAAATTGAAGACCCACCAGGGTGGAGTATTGCAGAGATGTGATGTCACAGTCTGGAGTGCCCAGTTCTCAGTATCACAGTGATGGTCTTCTTCTTCGTTTACTTCGGTAGGAATCCTGGAGGTACTGACGGAGGTTGCTGTATGGTGAAAACCCTCCAGTGGTCACTATGGTTTTGCATTCATTGGTGAGTTGGCAGGCTAGGTTTCCACTTTGGGCCTAGCTTGGAATGCTCCGCTGTCTCTGGGGCTGCACTGCATTGATAGTTTGAAAGACTCACAGGTGTGGAGTGTAGTGGACCTGTGATGTTGAGGTCAGGGGAGCCTTATCCCCTGACCTCCCCTGACCTCAACATCACAGGTCCAACATTTACAACACACAAATGATTTACACCTGTCATTACAGCGGCTTCGTTCGCCACAAATGTGACTGACCCCCATACAGTAGACTTTCCCAGTCCCCTCAAAGCTTTGTTTCAGCTTCCATTGTTGCAAGGGAAACGTCCGGGTGATAAGGAGGGGGGGGGGGGAGGGATGTCTCATGAACCCTTGTTTTTATTACAAACACAATTGAACGATGTGGAAATGATTCCTCGCCCCCGTTTCCTGTTCTCCACATGGAACAAGGCTAATGAAAGCGTAACTCTGGGTTATGATGATGATTAATTCGACCCAGCTTCCTTGTCACTTTTTTTTGTGGTGGATTTTTAACATCCCCGTCACTCTTTCTGTTTCTGTGTTTGCGTCTCAGTCTGTCTGTTTGTTTTGCTGTCTGTCTGTTTGTCAGTTTCTCTGTGTATAATATAGGGGAGTAAGCAGGAAGCTCTCTGAGGAGCACGAATGGTTTAATAAACCACCTCTAAACATGGATAATAAAAAAATATTGTTTTACTTTTTTTTTTTTTTTTGGTAATCAAACGTTGTTACTTTAGCCTTCACTCAAAACGCTTGTTCCCTTTCTTTCCTTCTTTCTTTCTTTTTTTTTTCTTCTTCTCTTCTTCTTCTTCTTCTTTCTTCCTCTTCTTCTTCTTCTTCTTCTTCACGGGCAAGAGAACCTACTTTCTTTCAATGAGATTACTTTTGGCGCACTTGGAAGCGTTTCTTTCTTGTGGCTAGCCAGACCTAACAGTATGTCTGATGAAATTCTTCACACAAAACAAAACAGCTGTTCTTGGCTGGTTCCATGACCTGCCCTTTAGAAGAACAATAGTCACAGATTAGTCACTGGAGAAGAATTCGTTCACTGATAATGGCTGTCTTTGGCACCAATCTGTCATGGAGAAATATAAATTCATAGCAGAACGAACTTACAACTTTGTTCCACTCTACTAAACAAGGGCTAAAATATGCTTTTCTCTCTCTCTCTCTCTCTCTCTCTCTCTCTCTCTCTCTCTCTCTCTCTCTCTCTCTCTCTCTCTCTCTCACTCTCTCTCTCTCCCCCTTCGCATGCAAACATCGTCTTTCTGGAAAACGAGAGTCTAGACATGCTCTCCCTCTCTCTCTCTCTGTCTCTGTCTCTCTGTCCCTCTCTCTCTCTCTCTCTCTCTCTCTCTCTCTCTCTCTCTCTCTCTGTCTCTCTCTGTCTCTCTGTCCCTCTCTCTCTCTCTCTCTCTCTCTCTCTCTCTCTCTCTCTCTCCTCTCCTTCGCATGCAAACATCGTCTTTCTGGAAAACGAGAGCCAAGACATGCTCCCCCTCTCTCTCTCTCTCTCTCTCTCTCTCTCTCTCTCTCTCTCTCGCTCACTCGCACGCAAACATCGTCTTTCTAGAAAATGACGGCGAAGATTCCCTCCCTCCCCCCCCTCTCTCTCTCTCTCTCTCTCTCTCTCTCTCTCTCTCTCTCTCTCTCTCCCCCTTCACAAGCAAAATTAATATCGTCTTTCTGGGAAACGAGTGCCACGATATGCTTGCTCTCTCTCCTCTCTCTCTCTCTCTCTCTCTCTCTCTCTCTCTCTCTCTCTCCAGCTCGGTCGCTCACACGCAAACATCGTCTTTCTGGAAAACGACAGCGAAGATTCTCTCTCTCTCTCTCTCTCTCTCTCTCTCTCTCTCTCTCTCTCTCTCTCCCCACGCAAACATCGTCTTTCTAGAAAACGAGGGCGAAGATTCTCTCTCTCTCTCTCTCTCTCTCGCTCTCTCTCTCTCTCTCTCTCTCTCTCTCTCTCTTCATATTATTCAGATTATTTTGATTGTCCAAATGGAGTAAAACAAGGATGCTTGTTGAGTCCACAGTTGTTTTCTTTTTTCATAAACGAACTGGCGGTGGAATTGTCCCGCAAAGGCAGACATGGTATTCAGATAATACCTGGAGCAGTTGAATTAGTTTTATTACTGAATGCTGATGATGCTGTTCTTCTTTCCGGAACAGTTGTAGGTTTGCAAAACCAACTAAATGTATTGAAAGAAGAAGCAGATCGCTTAGGTTTATCAGTTAACTTGGATAAGACAAATATAGTGGTCTTTAGAATGGATGGGCACCTATCAGTGTGTGAAAAATGGTCTTATGGAAATGCAGACGTTCAAGTAGTATATTCATATAAATATCTTGGAATAATATTTTCAACAAAATTAACTTTCCGTTACGCATGAGAAGAATCTCTAAGAACAGGGAAAAAGGTACTATTGAAATTCTGAAATCCCTGAGAAAACTGAATTGCACAGACTGTAGTATGTTTTGGAAAATGTTTGATACACAGGTAAATAAAACCTCTTCTAAGTACATTTGTAAAATGTATTAAGTACTGGTTGAAGATCTTGAAGCTACCGCAGTCCCGTTTTAGCAGGCAAGCCTATGATATGATGCTTTTAGAAATGGAAAAAGGTAAAGAAAACTGGGCTCATAAAGTAAAGAAAGTCATTTCAGAACAGGGTTTTAGAATAGTGTGGATGGCCCAGGAAGTAGGGAATGAGCAACAGTTTATTGCGGAATAGCCTTATTTGTTCTTTTAAACAGAATTGGTGAACAATTAAGTAGTGGGGGAAAACAAGTGCAGGTTAACAATTCTTCAGTCGTTATAGTAATGACTTGGCAAAAATTTGAACGTTTAAAAAAAAAAAAAAATCGAAGATGAGGAAAATGGGGGAATATATTATAACTATGAGAAGCCCTTCACTAGCTGCCTGAGGGAACCATCATAATCTCTCTCGAAGGCACATTTATTTGTATTGCCTGCTCCTAGGCCTTTCGTCCGCTGGATTGGACTCATCAGGGAGACACGGCTGATTGTGTCTGTGCTCTTGGTGTCAAATAGAGACACACCACAGTTCATAATTCTGTGGTGTTCTCACCGCCAAGGGTTCAAAAAAGAATCCAACAGCACACCCAAAGCAGCCAGCGAAGGGTAGTAAAATGGAACAAAACAAAGGTGTGGAGAGGAAAAAAGTTGCTGAAAAAACTAAAAGCATTATTCAAACAGTATAAAATGTAAGGGACAATCTTTGAGCCTATGCTTGAGGATCCATTCAAGGATGCAAGGGAGGTCAAAAGATATGGAACAGTCTGAGTGGTCAGCTCTGCTGTTCAATAACCCAAGCATTGTGAGTGGCTAAGAATTGTACAGAACAACCTTTACTTGGATCTCTTAAGAGATGCAATCTCCCACTGATTGACCAAACAATAGAATGCTGAACAATTAAGTAGTGGGGTAAAACAAGTGCAGGTTAACAATTCTTCAGTCGTTATAGTAATGACTTGGCAAAGATTTGAACTTAAAAAAAAAAAAATCGAAGATGAAGAAAATGGGGGAATATATTATAACTATGAGAAGCCCTTCACTAGCTGCCTGAGGGAACCATCATAATCTCTCTCGAAGGCACATTTATTTGTATTGCCTGCTCCTAGGCCTTTCGTCCGCTGGATTGGACTCATCAGGGAGACACGGCTGATTGTGTCTGTGCTCTTGGTGTCAAATAGAGACACACCACAGTTCATAATTCTGTGGTGTTCTCACCGCCAAGGGTTCAAAAAAAGAATCCAACAGCACCCCCAAAGCAGCCAGAATTGGCACTCAAATATGGAAAGTAAAGAAAAATATCGCTGGTTTTTCTCATTTCAGAATGTGTTTCTTTCTGAAAAGTTTCTCAATGTCATAACAGATAGATGGCACAGAACAAATTACGCAAGATTTAGGTTGAGAACTTTAGGTTTTAATGCGAACAAAAGATGGTTTGAATGTGAAACATCCACAGAATCTCCTTGTCCTGCATGTAGACACATTATTGATGACGAAGAACACTTTCTGTTCCACTGTACTGCTTATAATGAAGTGCGGACAAATCGTTCACTTTTCCAGTTAGATATAGCGAAAAGACAAAATGTCGTGTCGTGTCGTGTTATCATCAGATGATTAACTTGTAATTATATCAATTGCGAAATTCATCGCAGAAGCATTGAACATTAGACAGATGAAGGATAGTGAAATTTAAGATAATGCATTATAAGAGATATCTGAATGAATATCATCATTCA
>CM031606.1:9881903-9894403 GCA_018398815.1 Conus ventricosus
AACGAGTTTGTATATCATCGTGTCTATGTGTCACCATGTTTGTGTGTCATCGTGTCTATGTGTGTACGTGTTGGCATGTCATCGTGTCTATGTGTCACCATGTTTGTGTGTCATCGTGTCTATGTGTGTACGTGTTGGCATGTCATCGTGTCTATGTGTCACCATGTTTGTGTATCATCGTGTCTATGCGTCACTGTGTCTGTGTCACCGTGCCTCAGTATCATCATTTCTAAGTGTCACTGTGTCTGTAAGTCACCGTGTCTATATGTCACCATTGTTTGTATGTCAATGTGTCCATGTGTCAGCGTGTTTGTATGTCACTGTGTCTATATGTCACCATTGTTTGTATGTCACTGTGTCTATATGTCACCATTGTTTGTATGTCACTGTGTCTATGTGTCACCATTGTTTGTATGTCACTGTGTCTATATGTCACCATTGTTTGTATGTCACTGTGTCTATATGTCCCCATTGTTTGTATGTCATTGTGTCTATCTCATGTCTCTATGTCAACATGTTTCTATACTACCTTTTTATTTCAATGAGGATTCTTTTTGTCACCGTGTCCATAGGACACCATGTCTATGTTATGTCACCGTGTGTATGTTTAGGGATTAGGGTTAAGCTTTGGAAAGAGTTAGTAGGGTTTCGTTGGGGGTAGGGTTAGAGTTAGGGTTAGAGGCTGACATATCGACACCGTGACATACAGACAGGGTTAGTGTTAGACATACACACCCGGTGACACAGATCCGGTGACATATAGACCTGGTGACATACAGACCCGGTGACATATAGACCTGGTGACATACAGACCCGGTGACATATAGACACGGTGACATACAGGCACGGTGACATACAGGCACGGTGACATACAGGCACGGTGACATACAGACACGGTGACATACAGACAAGGTGACATACAGACACGGTGACTTACAGACCCGGAGACATACAGACCCGGTGCAGACAGACACGGTGACATACAGACCCGGTGACATAGACTCGTTAACATATAAACACGCTGACTTGTAGACATGTTCTCACCTGGTCGTCTCAAAGGCAGAGCTCGCCAGTGAAAGACTCCGAATTCGAAACCTGGTTGCACCAATGTAAGTACCAAACTCTATATTCTATGGGCATCCTAACGCTTTGATGTGCCGGAGCTGTTGGAGGGATGTTAGATTGGTACCCTAGTACTCTCTCTCTCTCTCTCTCTCTCTCTCTCTCTCTCTGTCTCTGTCTCCTCTCTGTCTCTCTGTCTCTCACTCTCTCTCTCTCTCTCTCTCTCTCTCTCTCTCTCTCTCTCTCTCTCTCTCTCTCTCTTGATCTGCCGGTGCAGTCAGAGGGATGTTAGATGCGTACCCTAACATACTCTCTCTCTCTCTCTCTCTCTCTCTCTCTCTCTCTCTCTCTCTCTCTCTGCTATCTCACCTCTAGCGGGTGTGGATTCACGTAAACTACCAGCTCAGTTCCATTCCAAACATGGTTTGACTCTCAGCTCCCACGACCATTTCCCGCCGGTGTACATTATCAATCCAGGTCATTTCATGGCATGGTATGTGTCACATGGGACACGTATCAACCTGCAAATAGCAAACCGCCCGGTGTACATTATCAATCCAGGTCATTTCATGGCATGTGTCACATGGGACACGTATCAACCTGCAAATAGCAAACCGCCCGGTGTACATTATCAATCCAGGTCATTTCATGGCATGTGTCACATGGGACACGTATTAACCTGCAAATAGCAAACCGCCCGGTGTACATTATCAATCCAGGTCATTTCATGGCATGTGTCACATGGGACACGTATTAACCTGCAAATAGCAAACTGCCCGGTGTACATTATCAATCCATGTCATTTCATGGCATGTGTCACATGGGACACGTATTAACCTGCAAATAGCAAACCGCCCGGTGTACATTATCAATCCAGGTCATTTCATGGCATGTGTCACATGGGACACGTATTAACCTGCAAATAGCAAACCGCCCGGTGTACATTATCAATCCAGGTCATTTCATGGCATGTGTCACATGGGACACGTATTAACCTGCAAATAGCAAACCGCCCGGTGTACATTATCAATCCAGGTCATTTCATGGCATGTGTCACATGGGACACGTATTAACCTGCAAATAGCAAACCGCCCGGTGTACATTATCAATCCAGGTCATTTCATGGCATGTGTCACATGGGACACGTATTAACCTGCAAATAGCAAACCGCCCGGTGTACATTATCAATCCAGGTCATTTCATGGCATGTGTCACATGGGACACGTATTAACCTGCAAATAGCAAACCGCCGGTGTACATTATCAATCCAGGTCATTCATGGCATGTGTCACATGGGACACGTATTAACCTGCCAATAGCAAACCCCCCGTGTACATTATCAATCCAGGTCATTTCATGGCATGTGCCACATGGGACACGTATCAACCTGCAAATAGCAAACCGCCCCGTGTACATTATCAATCCAGTCATTTCATGGCATGTGTCACATGGGACACGTATTAACCTGCAAATAGCAAACCGCCCGGGGTACATTATCAATCCAGGTCATTCATGGCATGTGTCACATGGGACACGTACTAACCTGCAAATAGCAAACCGCCCGGTGTACATTATCAATCCAGGTCATTTCATGGCATGTGTCACATGGGACACGTATTAACCTGCAAATAGCAAACCGCCCGGTGTACATTATCAAACCAGGTCATTCATGGCATGTGTCACATGGGACACGTATTAACCTGCAAATAGAAAACCGCCCGGTGTACATTATCGATCCAGGTCATTTCATGGCATGTGTCACATGGGACACGTATCAACCTGCAAATAGCAAACCGCCCGGTGTACATTATCAATCCAGGTCATTTCATGGCATGTGTCACATGGGACACGTATTAACCTGCAAATAGCAAACCGCCCGGTGTACATTATCAATCCAGGTCATTTCATGGCATGTGTCACATGGGACACGTATCAACCTGCAAATAGCAAACCGCCCCGGTCTACATTATCAATCCAGGTCATTTCATGGCATGTGTCACATGGGACACGTATTAACCTGCAAATAGCAAACCGCCCGGTGTACATTATCAATCCAGGTCATTTCATGGCATGTGTCACATGGGACACGAATCAACCTGCAAATAGCAAACCGCCCGGTGTACATTATCAATCCAGGTCATTTCAGGCATGTGTCACATGGGACACGTATCAACCTGCAAATAGCAAACCGCCCGGTGTACATTATCAATCCAGGTCATTTCATGGCATGTGTCACATGGAGACGTATCAACCTGCAAATAGCAAACCGCCCGGGGTACATTATCAATCCAGGTCATTTCATGGCATGTGTCACATGGGACACGTATCAACCTGCAAATAGCAAACCGCCCGGTGTACATTATCAATCCAGGTCATTTCATGGCATGTGTCACATGGGACACGTATCAACCTGCAAATAGCAAACCGCCCGGTGTACATTATCAGTCCAGGTCATTTCATGGCATGTGTCACATGGGACACGTATCAACCTGCAAATAGCAAACCGCCCGGTGTACATTATCAATCCAGGTCATTTCATGGCATGTGTCACATGGGACACGTATTAACCTGCAAATAGCAAACCGCCCGGTGTACATTATCAATCCAGGGCATTTCATGGCATGTGTCACATGGGACACGTATTAACCTGCAAATAGCAAACCGCCCGATGTACATTATCAATCCAGGTCATTTCATGGCATGTGTCACATGGGACACGTATTAACCTGCAAATAGCAAACTGCCCGGTGTACATTATCAATCCAGGTCATTTCATGGCATGTGTCACATGGACACGTATCAACCTGCAAATAGCAAACCGCCCGGTGTACATTATCAATCCAGGTCATTTCATGGCATGTGTCACATGGGACACATATTAACCTGCAAATAGCAAACTGCCCGGTGTACATTATCAATCCAGGTCATTTCATGGCATGTGTCACATGGCACACGTATTAACCTGCAATAGCAAACCGCCCGGTGTACATTATCAATCCATGTCATTTCATGGCATGTGTCACATGGGACACGTATTAACATGCAAATAGCAAACCGCCCGGTGTACATTATCAATCCAGGTCATTTCATGGCATGTGTCACATGGGACACTTATCAACCTGCAAATAGCAAACCGCCCGGTGTACATTATCAATCCAGGTCATTTCATGGCATGTGTCACATGGGACACGTATTAACCTGCAAATAGCAAACCGCCCGGTGTACATTATCAATCCAGGTCATTTCATGGCATGTGTCACATGGGACACGTATTAACCTGCAAATAGCAAACTGCCCGGTGTACATTATCAATCCAGGTCATTTCATGGCATGTGTCACATGGGACACGTATTAACCTGCAATAGCAAACCGCCCGGTGTACATTATCAATCCAGGTCATTTCATGGCATGTGTCACATGGGACACGTATTAGCCTGCAAATAGCAAACCGCCCGGTGTACATTATCAATCCAGTCATTTCATGCATGTGTCACATGGGACACGTATTAACCTGCAAATAGCAAACCGCCCGGTGTACATTATCAATCCAGGTCATTTCATGGCATGTGTCACATGGGACACGTATCAACCTGCAAATAGCAAACCGCCCGGTGTACATTATCAATCCAGGTCATTTCATGGCATGTGTCACATGGGACACGTATTAACCTGCAAATAGCAAACCGCCCGGGGTACATTATCAATCCAGGTCATTTCATGGCATGTGTCACATGGGACACGTATTAACCTGCAAATAGCAAACCGCCCGGTGTACATTATCAATCCAGGTCATTTCATGGCATGTGTCACATGGGACACGTAATTAACCTGCAAATAGAAAACCGCCCGGTGTACATTATCAATCCAGGTCATTTCATGGCATGTGTCACATGGGACACGTATTAACCTGCAAATAGCAAACCGCCCGGTGTGCATTATCAATCCAGGTCATTTCATGGCATGTGTCACATGGGACACGTATTAACCTGCAAATAGCAAACCGCCCGGTGTACATTATCAATCCAGGTCATTTCATGGCATGTGTCACATGGGACACGTATTAACCCGCAAATAGCAAACCGCCCGGTGTACCCTTATCAATCCAGGTCATTTCATGGCATGTGTCACATGGGACACGAATCAACCTGCAAATAGCAAACCGCCCGGTGTACATTATCAATCCAGGTCATTTCATGGCATGTGTCACATGGGACACGTATTAACCTGCAAATAGCAAACCGCCCGGTGTACATTATCAATCCATGTCATTTCATGGCATGTGCCACATGGGACACGTATTAACCTGCGAACAGCCCTACCGGTATCTTTTATAATGAGTCGAATTATTATTAAGTCCCGGAGCGGCCTCTTGTGAAATGGTTAATGGTTCGGTTGCGGAGCAGAAGGTCTTGAATTCGAACTTCTCGTAAGGTCCGGCTTGACAAGACAAAACGAATAAGGCAAGCTCATAGAGAAGAGACTAACGAACAAACAAACAAATGAATGCATGTATCAGTAAACTACACTGCCGAACTAAAGTTAAGGGCCAGAAGAAGAATCATCTCTCGTAACCCCAAAAATCAAAGCAACACCTTCAACTCTTGAAATGTATTAATACGACATGTAAACTTTTGATTCATGTAAACAAAATCACCAACAAATAAATTTCATTCGCGCAGCAAACGTCGGAATTACCCCACCCCCCTTTTGAAAAGTTGCAAGAAAGTTCTTTCAGTTTGGTCAAGTTCAGTAACGGGTGTGCCCACCCTGGGCTGCAAGGCATTCACCGATCCGTGAGCGCATTGAGTTCACATGGTTCTGGAGCATCTGTTGAGAGATTGCCATCCACTCCTGCTGCAGGAACCGGAAGAGCTGGTCGACATCAGCAGGTGGGGGGTGATTGTCCCTCACCCGGCGCCCAAGGATATCCCAGAGGTGTTCTATGGGCGCCAAGTCGGGTGATCGGGCTGGCCAGTTCATCCTCACAATCTGCTGACGCTGCAGAACATCTTGGACCACCCTAGCGCGATGAGGGGTCGCGTTATCGTCTTGGAGTATAGCGCCGGCACCCATGGCTTGCAGTGTAGGGAGGATCAGAGGCGTCACGATTTCATCCCTGTACCGTACGCGGTAAGATTGCCTCTAATACGGTACAGTGGGGTCCTCCCGTGCAGATGGAAGCCAGCCCACACCATAACTGAACCGCCTCCGTACCTGTCATGTTCCTGGACACAGGCGTCGATGAAACGTTCACCTGGACGTCTCCAAGCGCGTATGCGGGCATCACAGGAAGACAGAGTAAACCGGACTCGTCTGTAAAGAGTACCCTGCCCCACTGCTGTCTGTTCCAACGTCGATGGTTTTGGCAGAACGCCATCCTGGCCCGGCGATGACGTGGTGTGAGGGGCACACGGACGACAGTTCTCCTTGAGTGCAGGCGCACCTCACGCAGACGACGGGTCACCGTCATGCGACTTATGGTGACGTTGGTAGCGGCCCTGGGGTTGCCTATCAACGTCCTGCGGGTGATGATTCGGTGACGTAGAGCCAAGACCTGGAGGTAGCGATCGTCTCTTCGATCTGTACATCTTGGCCGCCCAGACCGAGGTCGCTCATCAGTACTTCCGGTAGTCTGGAAGCGTTGGTGGAGCCGCTGAATAACAGAGTGGCTAACTCCTAGCCGTCTGGAAACTTCTTTGCCGGAAACGCCGTCCTGCAGCCATCCCAGCGCCCGTCCTCGATCCACTGTTGTCAGTTTCGTTCTTGGAGGCATGCTTAATCAGAGCTCTGGTGCGCGCCCCTAAATACCCATTCCTGTGCAACTTTCGTTGAGAAGTGTTCAGTATAGCCATGGCTTGCTCGTGCAAAATGCCAAAAACCTACTGCAATACTGCTTCTTCAGCTAAATTCGAGCAAAGTTTCAAGAAAAGTCTCGTGTTTTGACAACCTTTTCACTGCCCCTAAAAACGGTGTTGCTGAACTGCAATTCTTGCAAAACATGGTCAGGCACGTGCAGCAGTGGGAAAGGCTTTGGGAAAACCCAAGTTGACCATTTTTTCGTCACGCGGTGTTGGCATGAAAAATACATACGGAAAGCTGCTGAAATCAGAGGCCGGCCCTTAACTTTAGTTCCGCAGTATAGTAAAACTATTCTTACCATAAGCAGCACACACTCAGAGCTCAAGACCCCGATGGACCAGTTATATATCACATCGATAGATAGAGGAAAGAACAGTGTACTCCAGTCCCCCATCCAACCCCCACCCCACCCTTTACTCCCAGCTCCACAACACCATCCCACGACTGGCCACTTACACAGAGCGGGAGGAAAGCCCAGCATGCCCCAACCCCCCCACCCCTCACCCCACCTCACCCCACCGTCCACTGACACATTACACCAACAGCACAAGGAAACAGCGGTATGCTCCAACCCCCCACCCCCCACCCACCTCACCCCACCTCACCCCACCGTCCACTGACACATTACACCAACAGCACAAGGAAACAGCGGTATGCTCCAACCCCCACCCCACCTCACCCCACCCCACCTCATCCCACCGTCCACTGACACATTACACCAACAGCACAAGGAAACAGCGGTATGCTCCAACCCCCACCCCACCTCACCTCACCCCACCTCACCCCACCGTCCACTGACACATTACACCAACAGCACAAGGAAACAGCGGTATGCTCCAACCCCCAACCCCCACCCCACCTCACCCCACCGTCCACTGACACATTACACCAACAGCACAAGGAAACAGCAGTATGCTCCAACCCCCACCATCACTGACACACTACACATGTAGCACAAGGAAACAGCAGTATGCTATAACCCCCACCATCACTGACACACTACACATGTAGCACAAGGAAACAGCAGTATGCTATAACCCCACCATCACTGACACGCTACACATGTAGCACAAGGAAAGAGCAGTATGCTATAACCCCCACCATCACTGACACACTACACATGTAGCACAAGGAAACAGCAGTATGCTATAACCCCCACCATCACTGACTCGCTACACATGTAGCACAAGGAAAGAGCAGTATGCTATAACCCCCACCATCACTGACACACTACACATGTAGCACAAGGAAAGAGCAGTATGCTATAACCCCCACCATCACTGACACACTACACATGTAGCACAAGGAAAGAGCAGTATGCTATAACCCCCACCATCACTGACACACTACACATGTAGCACAAGGAAAGAGCAGTATGCTCCAACCCCCACCATCACTGACACGCTACACATGTAGCACAAGGAAAGAGCAGTGCGCTTCAACCCCACCGTCCATTGACACAGTACACCTGTAGCAGGAAGAAAGAATATACTGCAAACCTCGACTGGCCGCGTACAAAAGACATTGACAGCGGGAGAAAGGCTCCCAGCGAGGCAGTTCAACACTTATTGAATCATCATGCAAAGCGTAGGCTTTAGTGTTGAATCATCATGCAAAGTGTAGGCTATGTTCAGACAGTGCTGCTTCCCCTACCTTCCACCCGGACATTACGACCACTATCACCGAACCTCATCCACTGACAACCGATCAGAGAACGGTAACGGCAAGTGTAACAACGACATGTCCGATATCCACCAAACCTATCATAGCAGAACGAGAAAGGGTGGTCCTAGAATGGCTCGTCAAATGTGTGCCGATCAGAAGAGAGCGGGAATGGGATGTTGGTAATAGCATTTCAATCATCTTAAAATTAGAGAATGGGAAATATTTGCAAAATCGTAGCTTGCAAGATGTCTGTGAATTAGAGAGTAGGAAAGACTGGTATGATAATGGCATGTAAAATGTCAACGGGAAACGTGTAGAAAACGGCCAAAGTCGAGAAGACAAGGCAAATACATGAGGGGCATTAAAGAAAAAGAAGAGAAGTAATCAAAAACAAGATGCAAAGCATATAAACGTATTCCCAGTTTATCCTGAATACGCGTGAATATTCCATAAAGAGGAAAAACCGTCTTAGGCTGGTGTAACCGTTAGTAATGGCTATTCTGGTAAACATCGGCCATCATCTGTGGGCTATAATGAACATATTTACAAATTTTCAGAAAGATCGGCCAAAAACTTTCTGAGATTTTCCATAAAGACGAAAACCATTATGGGCCGTTAGTAATGGCTATAACGGTAAACATAACATCGGGCATCATCCGTGACCCATAATGATGAGCATACCTACAAATTTTCAGAAATATCGGCCACGTACTTTCTGAGATATTCCATGAAGAAGAGAAACCGTTAGGGGCCGTTATTGTCATTAGTAACAGCTATAACGGTAAACTAAAACATCGGGCATTATTCGTGACCCATAATGAACATACCTGCTAATTTTCACAAACATCGGCCAATTACTTTCTGAGATATTCCATGAAGAAATTTTCAGAGAGATCGGCCCAGTAGTTTTGTCTGGAGCAAGTGGAACACATTTTGACCACGGACGGACACACACACAGACACAGACAGCATTTCTTCGTTACCATTCTAAAGTACTCCCTGTTCTGTAAGAAATGGGAGTACAAAATGGTCAAAAATATGCATAAATAAAGCAAAGAAGAATAACAAGTCTACAAAAGTAGAGACAAGCGATGTCTGCTGAACGCGCTCCTGGTGTCCATCACGTGTGCTTAGCCCCACGGGTATCAAACTGCGCGGTATCTTAACGAGCGACAGGGCAGACTGCAATGAGGGGGAGGAGACTCTAACGCAAGTCGCAGTCCATGCATGATTACAGACAGTATCACGACAGCGCCGTGCCTCCCACTCACATTTGAACTCCCCGGGAAGGAAGCCAAAGCCACGCGTGGGAATTCCGGCTGTCATTTCGTGACCATAAATTAGTGATTAGACTGTTCGGTGTCTTTCTATGTGTGGCAGACCTCCACTCCACCTTTATTACCCAGTCCTCTGCCCTCCTCCCTCCTACCCTTCAACACACACACACGCACGCACCACACACACACACACACACACACACACACACACACACACAACACACACACACACACACACACACCAACTCGTACACACATTAACACACACACACACACACACACACACACACACACACACACACACACACACACACACACACATACACACACACACACACATACACACACACACACACACACACCACACACACACACACACAACACACACACATTAACTCATACGCACATTAACTCATAAACACACTAATTCACACAACACACACACATTAACTCATACACACACTATTTCACACAACAACACACACACACACACACACACACACACACACACACACACACACAGACACACACACACACACACACACACACACACACACACACACACCACACACACGCACGCACGCACGCACATTAATTCATACACACACTAATTCACCACACACACACACACACACACACACACACACCACACACACACACACACACACACATATCTCCCAATATTTTGTATCTTTGTTGCTTTGTTATGTATGTATGGGTATATCCGTAGCTCTCTCTCTCTCTCTTCTCTCTCTCTCTCTCTCTCTCTCTCTCTCTCTCTCACTCTCTCTCTCTCCTCTCTCTCTCTCTCTCTCTCTCTCTCTCTCTGAAAAGCAAATGGCATAATATTCAATACACTATCTCCCTGTTCCTTCTGTCTGTCTGTCTGTCTGTCTGTCTGTCTGTCTGTCTGTCTGTCTCTCTCTCTCTCTCTCTCTCTCTCTCTCTCTCTCTCTCTCTCTCTGTGTGTGTGTGTGTGTGTGTGTGTGTGTGTGTGTGTGTGTGTGTGTGTGTGTGTGTGTGTGTGTGAGTGAAGAGAGAGAGAGAGAGAGAGAGAGAGAGAGAGAGAGAGAGAGAGAGAGCGAGAAAGAGAGAAACGCAAAGTGCCTAAGACTCAATAAACTATTAGGCAGGTCTTGTTTTTCCTGTCTGTCTGCCTTCTGTCTGTCTGTCTATTTGTCTGTCTGTCTGTCTGTCTGTCTCTGTCTCTCTCTGTCTCTGTCTGTCTATCTGTCTCTGTCTCTGTCTCTGTCTTTTCTCTCTCTCTCTCTCTCTCTCTCTCTCTCTCTCTCCGTGCACGCAAACGTCTCTCTCTCTCTCTCTCTCTCTCTCTCTCTCTCTCTCTCTCTCTCTCTCTCTCTCTCTCTCTCTCTCCATGCACGCAAACGTGTCTCTCTCTCTCTCTCTCTCTCTCTCTCTCTCTCTCTCTCTCTCTCTCTCTTTGTTTGTGTGTGCGCGCGCGCGCGTGTCTGTGTGTCTGTATGTGTGCCGGAGCGGATCTGTCCACAAAGACAAGGGGTGGGAGGATTGAGGCTGCGCAGATAATCTCTTGAAAACAAAATGACGACCAGCCAGAGCGGGATGAGAAAGGTAGATATACACCACCAAACAATCGGTTCTCTTGTCAAAAAGAAGAAGAAGAAGAAGAAGAAGAAGAAGAAGAAGAAGAAGAAGAAGAGAAGAGGAAGAAGAAGAACGAGGAGGAGGAGGAGGAGGAGCAGGAGGAGGAGGACGGTGGGGAGGGAAAGGAAGAAGAAGAAGGAGAAGAGAAGAATTGGAGTGAAATGGGAGAAGAACAGCGAGGTTGCCATGGGGTGTTCATTTCCTCAACGAAGCCACCAATACTACAATCGTCGGTCCGAATCTCGGGAATCCTATCCCGACCCGGTGCAACCCCCAGCAGATGTGCGAGGGCGGGAGGGTGTGAGCCAGGAATAACAAGCTGTCTCTCGCACCTGTGTGCAGGCACCCATCCGTTAAGCTGGAGGTAAACACCAGCGCTCAAAACGTATGATTATTAAAACAAAACAAAACAAACAAAACAAAACCTTGAGGTAAATTAGGACGTATTCGCTATGGTCTAAGGTTACGCTAATTGACAGTCAGAAATAGGACTACAACCAAAGTTGTAAATGCATTATAAAAAGAAAAAGACATTCGACAGTATTCAGAGTTAGTCAAAAATAGAACATGAAATTGAAAGAGCATGATTGTGAAAATGTTAAGCAGGGTTCTTGCAAAAGAAAGAAAAAAGAAACAGAGAGAGAGATAGAGACAGAGACCGAGAGATACACAAAGAGAGAGAAAAAGAGAGAGAGGAGGAGAGAGAGAGAGAGAGAGAGAGAGAGAGAGAGAGAGAGAGAGAGAGAGAGAGAAATTTGCACCTATGTGCATCTACAAAGTTAGTCAACCAAAAGTAAGCCAAAAAATCATGGTTGAAAACAAAACAAAAAAGAAAAGAAAGAGATGAAGAAAGAAAGAACGAAAAAAAAAAACAACCTGTATGCCATTGCACAAAGCTAGTAAGTAGGAAACCAACCCGAAAAAAAAAATGATATATTGAAACATCATCAACAACAATAACCACCACCCCCACCCCCACCCCCACCCCCATCAAAAAGTCTTAATGCGACAGTT
>CM031606.1:9896903-9900852 GCA_018398815.1 Conus ventricosus
GAACTACTTTCACTGACGTGACCTTGACGTGAGCGCGCGCGTGTTTATGTGTCAATATCAGTTGCCCTCTTCTCTCTCTTTCTCTCTCTCTCTCTCTCCTCTCTCTCTCTCCTTCTCTCTCTCGCGCGCGCGCGCGCGTCTGTGTGTGTGTGTTCTAAGTGTGTGTGTTCTGAGTTTGTGTGTGTGTGAGTGTGTGTATATGTGTGTGTGTGTGTGTGTGTGTGTGTGTGTGTGTGTGTGTGTGTGTGTGTGTGTGTGTGTGTGTGTGTGTGTGTGTGTGTGTGTGTGTGTGTGTGTGTGTGTGTGGTGTGTGTGTGTGTGTGTGTGTGTGTGTGTGTGTGTGTGTGTGTGTGTGTGTGTGTGTGCGTAGTTGTGCGCATGCGTGTATGTATGTCTATGTGTACGTCTGTGTGTATAATTGATAAGACAGAATAAGTCGCCACCGAAGATCCATTTAATATCATATTTCTGCCTCACAGAGAGAGAGAGAGAGAGAGAGAGAGAGAGAGAGAGAGAGAGAGAGAGAGAGAGAGAGAGAGAGAGAGACAGAGACAGAGATGGAGACAGAGATAGACACTCATGCATGCATACACACAGACACAGACACACATACACACACACACACACACACACACACACACACACACACACACACATACACGGACGTATGAATACACACGCGCGCGCGCGCGCGCGACATGCACGTACAGACACACAGTCACACACTGCTTTTCAACTGATTATCGATCCTTTGTTGGAACAGTAAAAGCAAACAAAGCAGAATCAGGTGAGTCTGTTCACAGCAGTCACACGCTTAACTTTCTGTGTTCTTTTGTTGCGCTAGCATGTGTGTGTGTGTGTGTGTGTGTGTGTGTGTGTGTGTGTGTGTGTGCGTGCGTGCGTGCGTGTGTGTGTGATTTCATGTTAAGTATTCTATTTGATTATCTTTTAATGTGCTTTCATTTCATTCCCTTCTACTTACTTACATGATCTTGCTTAGTGATTTCTTTAATGTATTTCGTTTCTTTACTTACCTATTTCATCTGCTACATTTTGCTTACCTATTTCATCTGCTACATTTTGCTTACCTATTTCATCTGCTACATTTTGCATACTACCAACAGAACCAGCGGTACTTGATGTATAGGTTTTCACTGCGGCGCCCCGGGGACTCTACTCTGGGTTTAGAGAAGATGAAGATGATGAAGAAGAATGGGGTTTAGTTCGTTTCTGGTTTATCTTATTTTTGTATTATTTCTCTTGCATGCTGTTTCATTCACTTCTGTGTCTGTTCCATGTGTTTTATATCTTAATATTGTTTACTCACTCATTTACTGTGTGTCACTTCATTTCATTGTATTTTGGTGGCGTTCATTTATTTCATATGCTTCATTTCATCTCTTGAATCTTTAAACCTTTATGCTGTTGGGTTGTTTTTATTTTGATGCAGTTGCTGTCTTTTTACTGCCTTCTTGTTTACTTTCTCCAACTTTACTTACTGATGTTTTCTTGTTGCATTGTTGACCCTCCATTACATTTCATTTATAGGCCTACATTACATTTCATTTATATTTGTTGTTATTTCGTTCAATGACTTGACTGTTTGTCCACTGGATGGCTGTACAGCATGTCCCAGTCAATGTGTTGGGAAATCCTGTACAGCTGAGGGAGATCGTTAACCTGATTTTTTAAATTTTATTTCATCCATCATCATCATCATCGTTATTGCTTCATCATTACATTTGTGATTGGTTATCAATTAAACTACCATCTTCTGAACAACAATTTTACTCATAGGGGCCCTATGCACACACACACACACACACACACACACAGAGTTACAGTGGCGCAGACGATGTTATAGCTTGGCATCCACGGCCTGGTCGGCGCGTTGGGTCAATGCGGAAGCCACTCGCGTCAAGTAGGAGACGCTTTGGCCAAATCTGTTCTATTCTTAGCTGCTCACTCACCTAGCCGTCTTGCTGCAAACGCTGTGTACTGTGGTCTCTATGCAGAGCGAATGTGGTGTAGCATGTATGGCCTGTATGCAGTAACAGTGACGGCTACTTGGTGAAACTACTGAGAGTTATTTTTAACTTTTCGTTTCATGTTGTTTATTTCATTTCATTCACCATGTATGCTTATCTTTTTTTTAACTCCCAGCAGACTAAGCACTAAGGCTGTTGTTACAATCGGTTCTGTCGGTCCGTCTACATGTCCTCAAATGTCTCTCTGTCCTGAAGTATGTTTGTGTTCGCATGACAAATCCGTGATAACAGTGCGGCGGGATCTTCATCAGATCCGACGGTAGGAAGAAACTCCAGGGACAGCCGGTCAGGAGAAGGTTTCAGAGGAGGAGAACCCTCATGCGAGTGTGTTAGCCACTAACCCCCTACTACACTTGAAGGAGGGTGGGCCGCATCGAGGTCATGACCCCTCGACATCCTTCTGCAAGTTCCATTTTCTTTTCTTTTTCTTCCATTTGGATTTGAATTGTAAATCCAGCAAGGTCGAGCGACTCAAAGTCGAATGGCTTGTGGCAGATGTCTTAACCAGTTAGCTACCGAGCATACGTGGGCCTTGTTGTGAAATGTAACAGATCCGGTTGGAACTTCCCTCCCGTTGCCTTTAGCGTCTGGTCTTCTTCCCAGAAGTCGAGAGCCGTTTCATGAAAACATAGCCATATGTTTCAACACCAACTAGCTCGATCACATTCCGTAGGGGAGTCAAATTTTAGGACCCTTTACAATGTCCGCAAGTGCCTGAAGTAGGTCATCTGAAGGTGGTGTTTGGCTTTGTTGTTGTTGTAGTTGTTGTTGTTGTTGACCTGATTATCTGGGATGTTTATGTTTTGTTTTGAGGTAACCTGAATTGAAAAATTGAAAAAAAAATGGATTGTTCAGAGAATAATGACCATATTTAAATTGTTGAACAAAAAAGTAGGTAATGAATTTCATGTTTGTGTGTGACCGATGAAAATGTAAAATATAACGGCATTACGGAATTAAATTTGTATCTTTCCTCTCAAAACAATATTTGAAGGCATTAGTCTTTTTTCTCACAACGATATTTGAAAGCAATGTTTAATATTTGGTATAGTATCGGGAAAATGTTTGCTGAAGTCATCCAAGTTTTGATTAAAAAAAAATCGTCACTCATTTTTTGATGAATGCTTGGCGGATACGAATACTATGTATAATTTCACCATTGTATTTTGCGTTACTGTTCATTTTTCTTCTATAAAGTTCATGGTAATGAACTTTTATCACGGTAGTAGTAGGGTAAGGGACTTTTCATGCCTCAAAAGGGGACCTCGGAGGGGACCTCCACCGGAAGTGGTGTTGCGCATGGCGGAAGTAGGCGGCAGGTGGCGCGGCAGGTGGTGCGGCAGGTGGTGCGCATGACGTGGCGGGGTCAAGGTCACGGTGTGTGTGGTGATGTGTTAGAATTTTTTTTTTTCTTTGTTGTTTGGTGGGGGTGGTTGTGACGTAGTGGGTTAAAAATAGATGGGGGTGTTTCGTGTTGCTGCGCGCGCGTGCGGATCGATTTTTTGTTTTTTGTTTTTTTTTAAATATAAAATAAATGGGGTGTTTTCTCGTTGCCGCGTGGTTGTCCGCTGACGTAGGCGTGTTTAAAAAAAAAAAAGAGATAGCAGTGATGACAGTGATGATGCTTAGGATGATGAGGATGCTGATGACGATGACAGGGAATCCGTTTTAATGACCAGGAATAAAAAGAGAATGTCAATGTGGGACGCTAACAGAAGAAGCTATGGATCCAAGGTGGAAACATCCCTTTACCTGTGTGATTGCTGGTCCAACAGGAAGTGAAAACTTTTGGGTCAACAAGTTATAAATCACATCATGAAGTAATGACACCACTCCCGATGAGATTGTGTGGGGTTACGGAGAGTGGCAAGTCTGGATATATCTTTGAAAGTGAGCAACAT
>CM031606.1:9900952-9914949 GCA_018398815.1 Conus ventricosus
TACAGTATTGCTCTTACGTCAGTGAACATACATCCTGTCACTCACATCAGACCATTGCAGAAGTGACAAGGCATCAATGACGTTCAGAAGACAAGTTTTATTTAGTACTTAACACTGAGTCCCCCCACCGTCACTACCCTACACAATCATCTGAACCATAGAAAGTGTAAACAGCACAGATATAATTGAATCATTACATCCCATTTATCTCCATTACCCCTATCAAACGGCAGTACAAAAGTGTACCTAGCTGTGCACACACACAAAAACAAGAAACTGTTGCAGACTTGCCAGTTGTTTCCCTCAGATGGCCAGTTCAGTAACACAGTCACTGGTGACTTTGAAAAAACTTGCCAGTTGTTTCCCTCGGATGACCAGTTCAGTAAACAGTCACTGTTGACTTTGAAGGCAGTGCAGTGTTCGCTGAGCCCCTTCGAATTTGGCCGAACCTCAGCGAAGAGAGCCTGGCAGTGTAGATGTCTCCATCAGTGAAGAGAGCCTGGCAGTGTAGATGTCTCCCTCAGTGAAAAGGACAGGCAGTGTAGATGTCTCCCTCATTGAAGAGAGACAGGCAGTGTAGATTGTCTCCCTCAGTGAAAAGAGACAGGCAGTGTAGATGTCTCCTCATTGAAGAGAGACAGGCAGTGTAGATGTCTCCCTCAGTGAAGAGAGACTGGCAGTGTAGATGTCTCCCTCAGTGAAAGAGACAGGCAGTGTAGATGTCTCCTCATTGAAGAGAGACAGGCAGTGTAGATGTCTCCCTCAGTGAAAAGAGACAGGCAGTGTAGATGTCTCCATCAGTGAAGAGAGACTGGCAGTGTAGATGTCTCCCTCAGTGAAGAGAGACTGGCAGTGTAGATGTCTCCCTCAGTGAAAAGAGACAGGCAGTGTAGATGTCTCCCTCAGCGAAGAGAGACTGGCAGTGTAGATGTCTCCCTCAGTGAAGAGAGGGTGGCAGTGTAGATGTCTCCCTCAGTGAAGAGAGACAGGCAGTGTAGATGTCTCCCTCATTGAAGAGAAACTGGCAGTGTAGATGTCTCCCTCAGTGAAGAGAGACTGGCAGTGTAGATGTCTCCCTCAGTGAAGAGAGCCTGGCAGTGTAGGTGTCTCCCTCAGGTTAAGTCGTCTAGACTCAAGCTTATTGCACTGGCTCGCGCGCTGGCTGTTGCAACCCACTTTCTCTGGCTGTAGAGGCCAAGGGAAACAACTTGCATGTTTGTAAAAGTTTCTTTTTCACTTTTTGTATGTGCAGGACTCATGAGGTCACACAGCTAACCATCTTTCTGTGTGTATAGTCTTCTGGTCTCAACCTAGTGTTCTGAGGTCATACAGCTAACCACTTTTCTGTGTGTATAGTCTTCTGGTCTCAACTTAAAGGTCTACTTTAGAGGTTTTCGATAATTGGTCAGCTTATGCAGAAATATGAAATGTTTGATAAATTGGTAAAATAAACATCCGATTCGCTCCCGATAACACAAAATCGATCCGCGAAAGTGGGCATTTTCACCTGTAATCAAGAAAACGGGAGGTAATCAACTAAATCTTGGCATGGCTTAACTGCTCTTGGATGTGACGTCACATGATGGTCAGCGACGGCGACAGAAAGCGATTCTGATGGTTCTTGCACATCTCGCTCGGTATTTAATTTATCATGTAAAAGCAGTGACTATGATTGCGACAGCCAATGTGACTCTGGGGATGTCTCTGCAAGGCCTGTACCTTATCAGTTTGAATGCTAAGTTCTTTTTACCACGTCAGTTCAGTTCCAGCTGGACGCCCGAACACAGCATTCCGAAGGCTTACGGACTTTACCGAAGTCTCGAGGGAGGCTACCGACTGACTTCTTGATGCAATCACGCGTGGACGGAGAGCAGAGATTCTCCTTCCTCAAGCCTTAACGTGTTCATTCAATTTATCAAGTGTGATCTGTCCATAGATAAGAACAGAATAAACGTGCGACTATTGTACTCATCTGTACGAGCTTACCACTCCGCCTTCAAAGTATACGCGCACAATGCAGACGAAGTTTTTGATCCACTCGAACGGGCTCGGCAATTGTCGGAATAGCTCGTTTCCGCGGTCCAGCTGGAACTGATGTGGTAAAACTAAAGTTAGCTGCCCGGCATGGTTGCACGAACCGAATCCACTTCTTTCGAGTATCTGGATCAGATGGAAATGTGTGCAAAGAATATCCATCCCCTGCTGAGCTGCTGCACTCGCCTACAGCACAATATCTGCCCCCCCTTGTGACTTTTTAGGCTGTGGGGGATCGCAACTCGTGCTGATTTCACTTGGCGTTGGCTTGTTGTGTAGGTCGCGGCTGACGGCCAGTCCATCAAGTGACGTTACGGTTTTCGGTCTACCGCGTGGGGTTTGAACAGGTGTGCAAAAGTCGTTTTTTATCTATTAAATTCTTCCGGCGATTTTTTTAAAAAAATGAATACCGTACTGTAGTTATATGACATGTAGACCTGTTTTTAACAAATTATCGAAAATCTCTAAAGTAGACCTTTAACCTAGTGTTCTGAGGTCACACAGCCAACCACTTTTCTGTGTACATAGCCTTCTGGTCTCAACTTAACCTAGTGTTCTGAGGTCACACAGCTAACCACTTTTCTGTGTGTATAGTCTTCTGGTCTCAACCTAGTGTTCTGAGGTCACACAGTTAACCACTTTTCTGTGTGTATAGTCTTCTGGTCTCAACTTAACCTAGTGTTCTGAGGTCACACAGCTAACCATTTTTCTGTGTGTATAGTCTTCTGGTCTCAACTTAACCTAGTGTTCTGAGGTCACACAGCTAACCATTTTTCTGTGTGTATAATCTTCTGGTCTCAACTTAACCTAGTGTTCTGAGGTCACAGAACTAACCATCGTTCTGTGTGTATAGTCTTCTGGTCTTAACTTAACCTAGTGTTCTGAGGTCACACAGCTAACCATTTTTCTGTGTGTATAGTCTTCTGGTCTCAACTTAACCTAGTGTTTTGAGGTCACAGAACTAACCATTTTTCTGTGTGTATAGTCTTCTGGTCTCAACTTAACCTAGTGTTATGAGGTCACACAGCTAACCATTTTTCTGTGTGTATAGTCTTCTGGTCTCAACTTAACCTAGTGTTCTGAGGTCACACAGCTAACCATTTTTCTGTGTGTATAGTCTTCTGGTCTCAACTTAACCTAGTGTTCTGAGGTCACACAGCTAACCATCTTTCTGTGTGTATAGTCTTATGGTCTCAACTTACCCTAGTGTTTTGAGGTCAAGTGAAGTCAAGTCGTCAAAATTATCTTTATTGAGGGTTAAAGAATAAGCTTTCCAGCTTTTTTACATCCTGCCCTCATAAACAAGAAAGAAACCAATTCAACATATAACCACAAACTCAAAAACATTTTTAAAACACACAATTTCTTTCAAGCAAATACATAACTCTCATATGAAATCTGAAACAATCATGAAACTATTGTTGGAACTTCAAGTTCAAGCACAGAGAGAGAGAGACAGAGACAGAGAGATGGGGATAAGGGGATTGTATTAATGGAAATGACTTCAACTGATGCGCAGAGTTTCTATCAAATGCATTTTTAGTGCTTTTTTAAATGTATATTTTGAGCGACATGATTTTATGGAGGAAGGCAAATTATTCCATGCGGTCCCTCCAGAGTACAGAAAACTTGAATTATAAAGATTACATCGAGGTCTGGGAAGAGACAGTTTATGTGTATGTCTGTAACTATTGAAGACAAAGCTTTCAAAGATTATCTTCGGGGCTGATCCATTCATTACATTGTACATGCTCAAGCATTTGTTGAAGTAGAGTCTGTCTTTAAATGGAAGAATATTTAAAGTTTTGTAATCACTCTTTGTCAAGGTATTGGATTTCAACTGAATTAATTTAATGGCCCTTTTATGCAGACAACTTACTAGTTTCAGATTAGTTTCACTGGCATTATCCCATAACGTGGATGCATAATTGATAAGAGAAAGAATGTGCGCATGAAAAAATATCTTTCTGGAGTAAAGATTTAGACATTTTTTTTATCTTTGAAAGTTGATATATTCTCTTAGAAATACGTTTTCCAAGATCTGCAATGTGGTAAGACCAAGATAAATCGTTGTCAGTGATAACACCTAAAACTTTATGCGATGTAACCTCTTCAATCTTTTGTCCTTGGGCATGTAATGGCACAAATGAGGATGTCATTTTCTGTCGTTTCTGGCGTGTAGTGACATACATGCATTTGGTTTTACTAGCATTGAGGGACATATGATTCATTTCTGTCCATGTAATTAGCTTGTTGATATTTTTCTGCAGGTTATTTACCAGTTCAGTAGGGTTACTACTGTGAGATTGTAATGAGGTGTCATCAGCAAACATTTCACAACAACATTCTATAAACAAGGGTAAGTCGTTTATATAAATAGAAAAGAGTAGGGGTCCCAATACTGACCCCTGAGAGACACCAAATTGTAAAGGGAGTAACTTTGACCTTTTGGAGTTGATTTCAACAAGCTGTTGATGATCAGTGAGAAACGAGGTAAAGAATTTTAAGGCTGTATTCGATAGTTAGTAACACATAAGCTTTTTTATTAGAAGGGAGTGGTTTATAACGTCAAACGCTTTTGCAAAATCTACAAAAAGAATTCCAGCAAGGTCATTATTGTTAATATTCATAAGACATCTATCGATAATTTGTACAAGAGCAGTGTGACAAGAGTGATTTTCTCGAAAACCTGATTGATTTTCATGAATCAGATCGTAATATTTAAGATGAGAATATAGGTGTGTTTGAACATGTTTTTCGAGTGGTTTAGACAACAGGGATAATATTGAGATAGGTCTGTAGTTTGAGAGATTGGTGGGATCACCTTTTTTACATAAAGGTATAAACTTTTGCTTGTTTAAATCTTAAGGGAAAGTGGCTTTTATCAATACACAAATTATAAACGTAAGTGAGCGTCTCAGCAATGGTCAGTGAAGCGATTTTTAGTATCTTGCCATCAATTCCATCCAAGTCCCTTGTCCCTGACTGTTTTAAGTGTGTTAAATAATCAAATACTTCATGTAATGACAATTGTAGAGGTCACAGAACTAACCACTTTTCTGTGTGTATAGTGTTCTGGTCTCAACTTAACCTAGTGTTCTGAGGTCACACAGCTAACCATCTTTCTGTGTGTATAGTCTTCTGGTCTCAACTTAACCTGTGTTCTGAGGTCACACAGCTAACCATTTTTCTGTGTGTATAGTCTTCTGGTCTCAACTTAACCTAGTGTTCTGAGGTCACACAGCTAACCATTTTTCTGTGTGTATAATCTTCTGGTCTCAACTTAACCTAGTGTTCTGAGGTCACAGAACTAACCACCGTTCTGTGTGTATAGTCTTCTGGTCTCAACTTAACCTAGTGTTCTGAGGTCACACAGCTAACCATTTTTCTGTGTGTATAATCTTCTGGTCTCAACTTAACCTAGTGTTCTGAGGTCACACAGCTAACCATTTTTCTGTGTGTATAATCTTCTGGTCTCAACTTAACCTAGTGTTCTGAGGTCACACAGCTAACCATTTTTCTGTGTGTATAATCTTCTGGTCTCAACTTAACCTAGTGTTCTGAGGTCACACAGCTAACCATTTTTCTGTGTGTATAGTCTTCTGGTCTCAACTTAACCTAGTGTTCTGAGGTCACACAGCAAACCACTTTTCAAGGTGTATAGCCTTCTGGTCTCAACTTAAGCCATTGTTCTGAAGTTTGTTTTATCTGGCCTGAAGAAGACCAAAGAGGTTGATACGCATCATGTTTTGTCTTGTAATTTCTTGGTTTCTTTTGTCCGGCAGAATAGTATTTTTTCTTTTCAGCAAAATTCACTTTTTTGTGGCTGTGACCACAGCGAGGCAAGATGATTTCACGTCAACTCAAGTTGTTGAGAGGCTTTTAACCCTTTCGCTGACCGGTTTACCCCTTTGAGTTCTTCTAGTGCAGCCAGTGAATTACTGGTTAAGCAACACAGACACGCATCAGGTAGACTGAAACACGCATTTTAAGGCCTAGCACCTCAACTAACTGACAAAAGTAGATATGAAGAGATCACCAATTATTCCCATGTTGTTCAGGTCAGCCAACGGGTTTGCTGGTTATGCACAAACACGCACATATTAAAAGAATAGAACATATACAATTAAGGCATAACAACTTGATGGACTTTCAGTTGTAATTGTGAAGGCATCAGTCCCTTATGCTCAAGTCCTTATATGTTCTTTGTACCTTCAGAAGATTTTGTCCTAGAGATACAACAGAAGATCTCACAGCTGTAGATCGCTGGGAGAGGGGCGGTCGTCATGGGTCAGACTGCAACACGTGGGTCAGACTGCAACACATCTTTGTGACAGAATTGTGGTCTGGGGAGAAGGGGCAGTTGTCATGGGTCAGACTGCAACACATGGGTCAGACTGCAACACATGGGTCAGACTGCAACACGTGGGTCAGACTGCAACACATGGGTCAGACTGCAACATATCTTTGTGACTGAATTGTGGTCTGGGGAGAAGGGGCAGTTGTCATGGGTCAGACTGCAACACGTGGGTCAGACTGCAACACATGGGTCAGACCTCAACACATGGGTCAGACTGCAACACATGGGTCAGACCTCAACACATGGGTCAGACCTCAACACATGGGTCAGACTGCAACACATGGGTCAGACTGCAACACATGGGTCAGACCTCAACACATGGGTCAGACCTCAACACATGGGTCAGACTGCAACACATGGGTCAGACCTCAACACATGGGTCAGACTGCAACACATGGGTCAGACCTCAACACATGGGTCAGACTGCAACACATGGGTCAAACTGCAACACATGGGTCAGACTGCAACACGTGGGTCAGACTGCAACATGTGGGTCAGACCGCAACACATGGGTCAGACCTCAACACATGGGTCAGACCTCAACACATGGGTCAGACTGCAACACGTGGGTCAGACTGCAACACATGGGTCAGACTGCAACACATGGGTCAGACTGCAACACGTGGGTCAGACTGCAACATATCTATGTGACTGAATTGTGGTTATCATCGCCTGGTGTTCATCGCATCCACACTGACAGACATAATAGTGAATTGCCTTGTAACTGCCTTTGAATGCATCCCATTGTCATTGTGTGCTGTTGATCGTAGAGGGATGTTTGTAGTTGTTTCACTGTAATCTCATCCCATTGTCATCGTGTGCTGTTGTTCGTAGAGGGATGTTTGTAGTTGTTTCACTGTAATCTCATCCCATTGTCATCGTGTGCTGTTGTTCGTAGAGGGATGTTTGTAGTTGTTTCACTGTAATCTCATCCTCATTAAGTGACTTTTTCATTGCAGGGACTTGTAATTAACTCAGATGCGTCGTATCCTGATTGTTGGCTCTTCACTGTGGAGAAATTGTAGTGGCTTCATTGTGTCGCACTCTCATTGAGTAACTTTATTGACGTTGTTTATAGTTACCCCAAATGAATGGAATCGTCAGTGCGTGACTCTATTGTAGAGGGATTGTAGTTGCTTCTTGTCACTCCTGTTGAATGACTTTTTATTGCAGTGGTTTGTAGTTGCCTGGAATGCATCACATCCTCTCTGTGGTTGTTTATAGTAGAGGGATCGTATCTGGCCCATATGCATTTCACCCTCATTGAGTAAATTATCTTGGGAGGGTTTGTGCTGTTGGACATTATAACAATTTGTGGTCAGTGTTTCTCATTTTCACATTTATTGTGTTATTTTACATTGTTTCTCATTTTCACATTTATTGTGTTATTTTACATTGTTTCTCATTTTCACATTTATTGTGTTATTTTACAGTGTTTCTCATTTTCACATTTATTGTGTTATTTTACATTGTTTCTCATTTTCACATTTATTGTGTTATTTTACATTGTTTCTCATTTTCACATTTATTGTGTTATTTTACATTGTTTCTCATTTTCACATTTATTGTGTTATTTTACAGTGTTTCTCATTTTCACATTTATTGTGTTATTTTACATTGTTTCAGTTTGAGGTGGCTTAGTGAACAGCACACCTTTATTGAGTGTTTATGCATTGTAAAGGTATAGTAGATGCTTCTTCAGCATCACACCTTTATTGAGTGTTTATGCATTGTAAAGGTATAGTAGATGTTTATTCAGCATCACACCTTTATTGAGTGTTTATGCATTGTAAAGGTATAGTAGATGTTTATTCAGCATCACACCTTTATTGAGTGTTTATGCATAGAAGATTCTTTCCTTTCCTGGTTTTTAGTTTATACACACATTTTATTTGCTTTGTACGTTTAGTTTAGAGCTAATTTGGGCCATTTTATCATTGCTGGTTCTGGGCTTTGATGCTTGTCCTAATGGATTCACATTTTCCTTGTCACAAGTGGGCATGTTCGTTGCACCTTCTTTTTCTGTAATCTGGCATTTGTTTAGACATGTAGGTAAGAAGAAAAAGAACTTTCCTACTGAAAGTGTTTTTTTACAAAATACTAACCTGTCCAATAAGTAGATAGTCTTCCTGAAATTTGTGGAAATCAATTCATTAATGTGTAAGTGGAAGGGATGCATGGTTCAGGGGTACTATTCTTGCAGTGGTAACTGGGACTGGAGGCCATGGTTAGCTCCCTTTCTCTCAATCTTTAAAGTTTGGACATTCCTGGTATAAAGTGTTGTTCTGCGCAAAATATTTGTTTGGACATGTACATATTTCGTAAAATAATTTTTGTATGTAGTATTCATTATGCACAAGTTTTCTTAAATCTGTCTGAAATCATTTGAGTGAAAAAAGAATTTCCATTGAATTGAGAAGTTAAATACAAACACGGCACACACACACACACACACACACACACACACACACACACACACACACACACACACACACACACATTGCATATGATTCCTGTGATTGTACGTACATATGTAGTGAGAATAAAGTACAGCAACTGGAATTTGAAAAAGAGAAAGGAGAGGAAGGTTACATGCTAGATATTGTGTTGTATTTAAATTCTGATTTTGTTCCAAACTACTGAACACTAGCACAATGAATACTGAATAATTATTGAACACTAGCACAATGAATACTGAATAATTATTGAACACTAGCACAATGAATACTGAATAATTATTGAACACTAGCACAATGAATACTGAATAATTATTGAACACTAGCACAATGAATACTGAATAATTATTGAAGGGGTAAACAGGTCTGCATGTCAGCATCAATTTTTTTTTTTTTTTTTGCTGTCCCAACCTCTGCACCACCTCAGAGGCAGTGCACCCACGCCGCTCACTCTGACACCCCGTCCACAGCCACAGCCCGGTTGGCCCTGCCACAGCCCCGGCACCAGCAATCCACAGGGAGTAGTCAGTGTCAAGTCATCAAGAGGCAACCCACTGGAGGAGACACTGCACTGCTGCCGAGTCACTTCAGTGGTGTTCAGTGGTGCCTGTTCTGATCTAACATATGCAGGACACCACCTACTAAGCCCCCTACTGACGACAATAATTGCTTAGTCGCGGAGCCGGCGTGAGTGAGCTCTCCCTCCGGAGGGCGCCACCATGTCGGCTCAACGACAGCCCCCATGGACTCGCCGATACCAGTGACCCTGACGGAACCAAACCAAGGCCATAGACGTGGAGAGGACATCGAAATTGAGGTCACCCTGAAGGGCCACAGAATTTGAGACATTTTGTTTTATGCTGTTTGATGAGAATGAGGATGATTAAGATGATTCTACGGATTTCAGTTTCGGTCTGAGACTACATGACAGGGCTGTACTCTACGCTTCCTTTCATAATATATCCCAGCGTCAACCAGGCCCGAGAGATACAGGCACATGTAGTGTTGATCAGGAAATTTGAGCAACACTTGTGGAAATGCATCCATTAAGTGGATGAAACTCGACTGTGTGGTCCCAGTCTTCCCAACTGAGTCCGCAGCAAACTCAACTCTGGGTAAGAGCCGGTCGGGGCAGAAAAACCCACATGACTCTGATGGGATTCGAACCCATGACCTCCCAGCCGGGAGTCCACGACGCTAACCACTTCGCCACGGCGGGTGGTGTATTAGATAAGTCAGACTGCTGTCAAAGTGTTAATCTGTGTGTTGAGTATTATGTTATCACATTCAGCCATGCTGTCAAAGTGTTAATCTGTGTGTTGAGTATTATGTTATCACATTCAGCCATTCCTATGTTGCAGTCAAACCATCCCCAGTGAGCCAGATCAGGACAACAGATGTGAACAGTACATGTATCACAGTCGCCTGGAACCACACAGGACAGAAGCATCGGGACATGCAGTTTAGGGTCAACATCAGTGATGGGGTTTCCCAGGCAAGTGTTTGTTGTCATGACTTGAAAGCCAAGAGACACAAAGACCGCAAGACATCTGTATAAGGAAGCTTTCTTGACAAGTAGGTGTGTGCATGCGCACACACACATATACAGTCTCAAATGCACACTTGCTTGCACATACATACTCACACACACACAAACACACACACACAAACACACACACACATGCACACGCACACGCACACACACACACACACACACACACACACACACACACACACACACACACACAGTCACAGTCGCACACACACACACACACACACACACCACACACACACACACACACACACACACACACACACACACACACACACACACACACACACACACACACACACACACCACACAAACACTCACACACACACACACATACACACACACACACCACACAAACACACACACACCACACAAACACACTTACTTGCAGTTATATTGATACATGTCCAGTAGCATGCGTTTTACTTTTTAATGTCGGCTAGATTATAGCCAGCCGACCACATAGAGAAGACGTTGTACCGCTGACAAGTCACATGTGTGACGTTCGGTGATTCCTGGTCAGATCTGAGGCACTGGCAGTTTCATTTCTTTCAATGTTTACACTGTATAAAATTTCATTTCACCATCTGTGGACGCTCCATGGACTGACTGTATTTACTTAGTTTTTTTTTTTTTTTTTTTTTTTTTTTTTTTTTTTTTTTTCATTTTGACAGTGAGGATAGATATAATTAGGATAAATTGCCTGTTGTTTCGTTGTTTTCAGATTGTGGACAAGAAGAAAGTTAGGATTAATTGCCTGTTGTTTCGTTGTTTTCAGATTGTGGACAAGAGGATAGTTAGGATAAAGTGCCTGTTGTTTCGTTGTTTTCAGATTGTGGACAAGAGGATAGTTTGGATAAATTGCCTGTTGTTTTCAGATTGTGGACAAGAGGACGACCAAAGTGTTCTGTGGACTGCTGCCATACACCACATATACTTTGTCTGTAGAGGGTCGGCCTTTGAATGAGGGCTTCTGGAGTGAGGCCCGCAGTATTATAGTCGTCACAGCACAATCAGGTGAGCTGTACACTTTTTGAATGAAACCAACATTGTCATCCACTTGCACGGTCAGATAGCCGTCCATTTCGAATGTAAGGCCAGCGGTATCATGTGTTCTGGGAACTCAGTCATTGTCAGGTGACTTGTACATTTCTAGAGAGTGGCCAGCAGTGTCGCCATCCTTGCGGCTTTGTCGGGTGATCAGAGCACTTTTGAAATGAAGTGTCACCATTCTCCTGCCTGTGAGGTAAGCTGTGTGAAGTGTCACCATTCTCCTGCCTGTGAGGTAAGCTGTATGAAGTGTCACCATTCTCCTGCCTGTGAGGTAAGCTGTATGAAGTGTCACCATTCTCCTGTCTGTGAGGTAAGCTGTATGATGTGTCACCATTCTCCTGCCTGTGAGGTAAGTTTTATGAAGTGTCACCATTCTCCTGCCTGTGAGGTAAGCTGTATGAAGTGTCACCATTCTCCTGCTTGTGAGGTAAGCTGTATGAAGTGTCGTCATTCTCCTGCCTGTGAGGTAAGCTGTATGAAGTACCAGCCGCCGTGGCAAAGTGGTTAGCGTCGTGGCCTCCCGGCTGGGAGGTCGTGGGTTCGAATCCCATCAGAGTCATGTGGGTTTTTCTGCCCCGACCGGCTCCTACCCAGAGTTGAGTTTGCTGCGGACTCAGTTGGGAAGACTGGGACCACACAGTCGAGTTTCATCCACTTAATGGATGCGTTTCTGAGAGTGTTGCTCAAATTTCCTGACCAACACTGCAGGTGCCTGTATCTCTCGGGCCTGGTTGACGCCAGGATATATTATGAAAGGAAGCGTAGAGTACAGCCCTGTCATGTAGTCTCAGACCGAAACTGAAATCCGTAGCATCATCTTAATCATCCTCATTCTCATCGATCAGCATTAAAAAAAAAAGATGTATCAAATTCTGTGGCCCTTCATGCCCTGCTCTCATGGTGACCTCAATTTCGATGTCCTCTCCACGTCTGTGGCCTTGGTTTGGTTCCGTCGGGGTCACCGGTATCGGCGAGTCCATGGGGGCTGTCGTTGAACGGACGTGGTGGCGCCCTCCGGAGGGAGAGCTCACTCACGCCGGCTCCGCGACTAAGCAATTATTGTCATCAGTAGGGGCTTAGAAGGAGGCGTCCTGCGTATGTTAGATCAGAACAGGCGCCACTGAACAACACCGAAGTGACCCGGCAGCAGTGCAGTGTCTCCTCCAGTGGGTTGCCTCTTAACGACTTGACATTGACTGCTCCCTGTGGATTGCCGGTGCCGGGGCTGCGGCGGGGCCAACCGGGCTGTGGCTGCGGATGGGTGTCGGAATGAGCAGCGTGGGTGCACTGCCTCTGAAGTGGCGCAGAGGTTGGGACAGCAAAAAAAAAAAAAAAAAAAAAGCTGTATGAAGTGTCACCATTCTCCTGTCTGTGTGGTAAGCTGTATGAAGTGTCACCATTCTCCTGTCTGTGAGGTAAGCTGTATGATGTGTCACCATTCTCCTGTCTGTGAGGTAAGCTGTATGAAGTGTCACCATTCTCCTGTCTGTGAGGTAAGCTGTATGAAGTGTCGTCATTCTCCTGCCTGTGAGGTAAGCTGTATGATGTGTCACCATTCTCCTGTCTGTGAGGTAAGCTGTATGAAGTGTCACCATTCTCCTGTCTGTGAGGTAAGCTGTATGAAGTGTCACCATTCTCCTGCCTGTGAGGTGAGCTGTATGAAGTGTCACCATTCTCCTGCCTGTGAGGTGAGCTGTATGCTTCTCCAGAGAGGGCAGCAGTGTTGCCATCCTTGTAGCAGTCAGGTGAGCAGTATGCCTCTGAATTGAAGATCAACAGTGTCACCATCTTCACAATGCAGGTAAATCAACTGTGCAGTTACGAAGTGAAGCCAACAGTATGACGATCCTGACAGCACAGTAAAGTTTGCTGTACACTTCTGCAGTGAAGCCAACAGTTTTGCCTTTCTTACAGCTTAGTCCAATGAGCCTTACACTTCTGCAGTGAAGCCATAAATGTTACCATCCTTATTGCACAGTTAGGTCATGTGTACAGTTCTACAGTGAAGCCAACAGTGTCGCCATCCTTACTGCGCAGTTAGGTCATGTGTACAGTTCTACAGTGAAGCCAACAGTGTCGCCATCCTTACTGCACAGTTAGGTCATGTGTACAGTTCTACAGTGAAGCCAACAGTGTCACCATCCTTACTGCGCAGTTAGGTCATGTGTACAGTTCTACAGTGAAGCCAACAGTGTCGCCATCCTTACTGCACAGTTAGGTCATGTGTACAGTTCTACAGTGAAGCCAACAGTGTCGCCATCCTTACTGCACAGTTAGGTCATGTGTACAGTTCTACAGTGAAGCCAACAGTGTCGCCATCCTTACTGCACAGTTAGGTCATGTGTACAGTTCTACAGTGAAGCCAACAGTGTCGCCATCCTTACTGCACAGTTAGGTCATGTGTACAGTTCTACAGTGAAGCCAACAGTGTCGCCATCCTTACTGCACAGTTAGGTCATGTGTACAGTTCTACAGTGAAGCCAACAGTGTCGCCATCCTTACTGCACAGTTAGGTGATCTGCACGGTTCTGGAGTGAAGCCA
>CM031606.1:9915049-9957015 GCA_018398815.1 Conus ventricosus
ACAGTGTCGCCATCCTTATTGCACAGTTAGAATATACCTCTTCCACAGTACAGTAGGTCCACTGCCCGAAGCACTATCATTGAATATACCTCTTCCACAGTAGAGTAGGTCCACTGCCCGAAGCACTATCATTGAATATACCTCTTCCACAGTACAGTAGGTCCACTGCCCGAAGCACTTATTTGTGACATCATTGTGAGGGGGGGAAGAGACAGGGGTTAGAAATTATAATTGGATGCTACTCTGAAGTAGGTGGATCACCGGGCAAACTGCTCGCACATGTACAACTTCAGCAGTGTGCCTTTCACTTGCATTGACACCAGTTCACTGACATATAGGTTAATCTCAAGGAAATTTCCTAGTTATGCCAAATGTTCCCAGGTGACTTGACTTTTGATGACCCTTTTCCAGGTTTCCAGTGCAACAGTTGAACTACGTTTTACAATGCTATTAACATAATTAATGTAATGTTTCATTTGGCAGTGCCAAGCTCAAGCTTTGAAGTGCACAATGGAGGATATCATCTTGGTTTGTGCAAAGGCGGAAGAAGGAACGTGACTGTTTTCCTCAAGGTAAGCGCACCTCAGATTGTTGTGCTGAGACCTGGGATCCAAGTGAGAGTTAAGTTAGTATTGCTTTATGCTTATGTCCTGAATATTTAGGAGTCTGTACTTTAAATCGTTTTAGTCTGTATGATAAAAGATATATTGGGGGGGGGGGGGGGGGGGGGGGGAGGGGGGGGGGATCTGAGTGTTTTGTCCTGGATTTCCACAGTTGTAGGACATGGTGGACTTTTGCAGTGTAAAATGTATTACAGCCAGCCACTGTGGCGGTGGACAGGGAAGTCATGAGTTCGAGTCCCATCAGAGATATTTATTTTGAAGATATTCAGTCCTGGCTCACTCCAGTCCAGAGTTGAGCTTGCTATAAACTCAAAGAACGAGTGTGGAACTACTCAATGGATTGGCCAGATTTTTTTTTTACTAAATTGCTGGTGTACAAAACTGAAATAGTTAGTCCATCAGTGGGCAGATACAGGTGCATTGGTAATTAAAAGAAAATGGTGAATGCTGGTTGCTGCAGATCTGAATTTAAAAATGTAGGGTTGGGAGGTCATTGTGGAAAAGCTGTTAAAGAAAATGTTGCTGACTGTGGTGGAAAATAATGTTCTGCAAAGGCAGGAAATAAATGTTGTAGAAGATGCTTTGTGTGGGTGTGTGTGTGTGTGTGTGTGTGCGTGTGTGTGTGTGTGTGTGTGTGTGTGTGTGTGTGTGTGTGTGTGTGTGTGTGTGTGTGTTTAATAAGCTTTTGATTGATGATTCAAGCAATTATGACCATGAAAAGGGAACTTTTGATGAAGAGGCAAAGTGTGCACTTCATTACTGGCCATGCGGTCCTGACGGTTGACAGCTTCGGTTTATGTCTGTTGCAGGAGGTACCTCCTTCTGAGCGGAATGGGGAGATCATTGGGTTCCAGCTGCTCTACAACGGAACAAACATCACAGAGCATGTTGAGTCCCCTACCTCGGCTGTGGTGCGCAATGTGGCATGCGGCTCCCACCTGACTGTCAGGATATTCTCCACGACGGAAGTGGGTCATTCCTTGTCCAATGCCCTGCTGCACGTCAACACAGGTCAGCTGCTTTGCTGTTTCAATGCAACTTTTGTCAGTTTTCATTCTGTGTGGTGTGCACGCGTGCGTGCGTGTGTGTGTGTGTTTAAAATGTCTCAATTATCTCAGTGTATGTGGACAGACCAGTAATTCAAACATGATCCTTCAGATGTAATATTTGCATTTTTATGAGAGAATGTAGTTTACCTGACATGATCTTATGTAATTGAGAATTAATGTTTTTACTGCATTTCTTGACAGTTTAATCTGGATTCGTCCGTTAATTCAAACATGTGATGTATTTATGCCATCTTGTTTCCTGATTTCTCTGGATTAACAGCCCTAATCTGGCTTGTCTGGTTGGCCTGGCAATGAATAGATGTGAGTGGAATTAAACTATGATATGCAGAACATGAAAACTTTGGCCAAAGGTGTATAGTATGGTTTGATGGCGTTTATTTTGTTTTTATTTTTGTTGTTGTTTTGTGTTCTGTGTGGAATGTCTCCTGTAGACGGACTGCTTGCTGTGACGTTTTGCAGAGAACCCAGAGCCTGTGCCAGACTTTGCTGTGGAGGTGTGGGACAGAGGAGTGGACAGGGAAGTGCGCGTGGTTTGGCTGAACGGCAGTGCTGACAATGACACAGATGCCACAGTATTCTGGTGTGTGTGGGATAAAGCCGTGCTGGATCGCACCTGCAAAGTATGTTATTTCATGTGGCAGTTCTGTGTTACAGTGAGCCTTTATGTTATTCCATGTGACACTTCTGTGTTACAGTGAGCCTTTATGCTATTTCATGTGACAAGTTCTGTGTTACAGTGAGCCTTTATGCTATTTCATGTGACAAGTTCTGTGTTACAGTGAGCCTTTATGCTATTTCATGTGACAAGTTCTGTGTTGCGGTGAGCCTTTATGTTATTCCATGTGACACTTCTGTGTTACAGTGAGCCTTTATGCTATTTCATGTGACAAGTTCTGTGTTACAGTGAGCCTTTACATCATTCCATGTGACACTTCTGTGTTACAGTAAGCCTTTATGCTATTTCATGTGACAAGTTCTGTGTTACTGTGAGCCTTTATGTTATTCCATGTGACACTTCTGTGTTACGGTGAGCCTTTATGCTATTTCATGTGACAAGTTCTGTGTTACTGTGAGCCTTTTTGTTATTCCATGTGACACTGCTGTGTTACAGTAAGCCTTTATGTTATTCCATGTGACAGTTCTGTGTTGCGGTGAGCCTTTATGTTATTCCATGTGACAGTTCTGTGTTGCGGTGAGCCTTTATGTTATTCCATGTGACACTTCAGTGTTACAGTGTGCCTTGTGATTATAATATCCTTAGCTGCAGACCATCATTGATTTTGAGGGGACTAGGGGGAGAGGTTGGTGGGGGTGCTTTTTAAAAATGATATTTTAGAATCAAAGTACAAAGAGGAACGAAAAACAGGAAAAAAGAAATGGGAAACTGGCTCTAATCTCATTTTCTGTGCATGTTCACTCGGCTGTTCCACTTCAGTGAAAGGGTTGCTGGCCATATTGATGACTGCCGCCATTGCTTGAGGAAGATGGCACATGCCTCACTCGAACCACCCTCCACAACCTTTCTCCAACAGGATTACTAGTTTGGTGTTCTCAAGGCTGGCTATGATGATGGTCACTGGCAGATGTAACATGGAATTTTTTTGTTTTGTTTTGTTTAAAGTTACAAGGGATTTTTGTGCTGGCAAGTTTGAAGTTTGGATCTCTGTAGGCTGGAGTAGATTGTGATGATATCTGAAATGTGTTAGTGATATAAGAATGTCTGCACATGTACATGAAAGCATACACACATTTGCTTACAGTCTCTTATTCCTGGTAGCACAGAATGCTCATAGACACACATGTAGATGTACACACTACATCCACAAACCACATCATCAGCTTCATGACATTTCTGGAGTACCAAGCTTGAAGACAACCCATCCAGAATACTCTGCTGTACATAATGGCTTGAAGACAACCCATCCAGAATACTCTGCTGTACATAATGACTGAGACCCATTTTCTACAACCTTCATTTTATAGGAGTAATCCGAACTGTTAGTAGCTTGAAGTGGAAATTTATTCGGAAACTCCAGAATAAAAATGACCATTGTCCGAGAGTTTATTCAACAAGCAGCCATGACAATGATATACACGTATATATGCTGGTGCACATGCATGCATACTCAAGCTGGTACGCTTGTGCACAAATTCAATTGTTTATAATGTTCTGTAGTGCAAACAGGCTAAACACAAGAAGTAGATCTACCTACACACACACACACACACGATAAGATAATGTTGCTTATAGCCCAGCCGACCGCAAAGGGCCACATCACACACACACACACACACACACACACACACACACACACACACACACACACACACACACACACACACACACGCAAGCACAAAGGTCACTCATACCTTTCTTAGCATTAACATCATGATCACACAGAAGCACACACTGTTGTGACTGTAAGTAAACATTTAATCATGTCATGACTTTGATGCAAGAGTTTTCGATATGGTGACATAACATGGTTTAGAGCAGTGCTAAATCGTCTCAGTTATTTCAACTTTGGTCTAGAATGGTCTAGCGTAAGTAATACCTGGATATAGATTGGCCTACTGTATTTCATTTGTACATACAGATTTAAGTACAGGAGACTTTCTTGCCAGTTTAACTGGCATTGAACTTGTACATACAGATTTAAGTACAGGAGACTTTCTTGCCAGTTTAACTGGCATTGAACTTGTACATACAGATTTAAGTACAGGAGACTTTCTTGCCAGTTTAACTGGCATTGAACTTGTACATACAGATTTAAGTACAGGAGACTTTCTTGCCAGTTTAACTGGCATTGAACTTGAACAGAACACTAAGTAAGATTTGAGTCAGTAGAAAAAAAAATGAAGTCACAGGAATACACTGATTCAGTACTGTTTACACTGACACTACTGTTTACACTGACAGCGTACTGTTTACACTGACACTGTACTGTTTACACTGACAACGTACTGTTTACACTGGCACTGTACTGTTTACACTGACAGCGTACTGTTTACACTGACACTGTACTGTTTAGGGAGAAATCCAGTGGATCAACACTTCCCTGAGCGACACTGACGTTGATATCCCTCAACTGTCATTGAGCGGTCAGAAGTTGATGCCCCAGGATTACCTGTTTGGCATAGCCAGACGTGGGCAGGGCATCATCTGGGCGGACTGTTACTTCAAACCTGAAGGTGAGGACCATGCTGTCAAGACCAGTAACTCTTCCTCCACAGGTAGTGCTCAGTTGCCTCCCTCTTTTGTAGAACGCCCGTACTGGGTGTTTGAATTCTATCAAACAGAGGGAATGCTGAGGACAAGCATAATGGTCATGGTCTCTCTGGATGTATAGAAAATATTGTTGTTTTTATGCTTTTCTTTTTTATTGTTTTCTTTTCTCATTCACACCATTAACAGTTTAAAATCTTTCTTACCTCAAGGAACCGTTGGACCACAGGCAAATGATGAACAATAGTTTCGTTTTAAACTGCTTTTTAAGATTGTAAACTGTTGAAGGAGTGAATAAGAAAAGAAAACAGAAAACCATAAAAAAGAAAACCATTGATTGAACGTTATTTTGCAAAATCCAGAAAGATGCAATATGTAGTTTGCAGAGACTGCTGAGTAATGACAAACAACAGATTGATTCTTAATAGAAGTTTGAACTATCTTTTCTCTTGGGAGGCAACACAATCTGCAAAATTCTGCCTACTTGTGCGTGACTGAGATGAGGCTAACTGAATTTAAAACATTTTCATAAGCTGTGACATAGATTTTTATTAATCTTTCAATTAAAAATCAAACTTACTAAATTACTAAGCATTGAAAACTTGAATATTCCAAGGGACTGAATAGAAATGTATGATTACAAATTGAGAATGTGAACTTATGTCAAATGGTCACTAACGCTACTGCTGTGCTTGTGTTGGCCAGCTCCAATGAGGGCTCCAGAGGTGCGAGAGGTGAAGTCAGTGGATGGCCAGCTGGACATACAATGGAGCCCCCAGTCTTGCTCTGGCCGATACCCCGTCCACATTGTGGGCTATCGCCTCTACTTCTGTGAACTGAACGATTGTCACAGTAAGTACGCTGCTGGTTCTGATTGTTGGCACAAGTTTTTGACATGCAGTTGTTTTGCTGTCAATGTCACTGTGCTGTACACTTTTCTTTTTTCTTTTTGTATGGAACTGTGCAAAAGACTGCTGAATTAAAAGGGCAGGAGACTGCCTGGTAGAGTTGTTTTTCTTACCTGACATCACCTGATTAATGGACTGGACATCAGTCCATGCAGGAGACAGCCTGGTAGAGTTGTTTGTCTTACCTGGCATCTCCTGATTAATGGACTGGACATCAGTCCATGCAGGAGACTGCCTGGTAGAGTTGTTTTTCTTACCTGACATCACCTGATTAATGGACTGGATATCTCCATGCAGGAGACTGTCTGGTAGAGTTGTTGTTCTTACCTGACATCACCTGATTAATGGACTGGACATCAGTCAATGCAGGAGACTGTCTGGTAGAGTTGTTTTTCTTACCTGACATCATCTAATTAATGGACTGGACATCAGTCCATTTGAGTGTGGCATCATTCGTCCATAGGCTTGGGACAAAATGAAAATGGTGTTCAGAGAGGGGCCTGTACTCCCCCATCGCTCTGTCTGACTGCTTGTTAGAGTTATTTTTCTTACCATACTTTACATACTGTGCTAAGGGCTATGATTGTGGAACTGTTACCAAGTCAGTTTCTGGGCAGCACAAATTGTGCTGTAGTGATTTAATAGGTATTTGCGTCTGAATTGTGCCAAATACTTGCATATGTGTGCATTCAAGGAATTGAGTATATCCGACATTGACAAATTGAAATATGGAAAGATATCCTGTGATGGATGATTGGATGGAGAGAGTGGGATGGAATGCAGAGAAGGACATAAGTGGGGGTGGGGGGGTGGGGGGGGGGGGGGGGGGGTAAGTAAGAAGAATTAGAATTTTCAAAAACATAAAACAGATTTGGTGATCTGTGTTTGGTTTTGCTTCATTGACAACTATTGATGTGAGGATCATACAGTAATATTGCTTACCGCCCCCAAAAAGTTTTATTCCTTTTAAAGACTTATTTTTCTGGAACATTTTACTTTGTCCCTACTTGATTTTCCTACCTGCCAATGTGTAAGCATACTCTTCTGGACAATTTTTCTCCAGATGTTGACTAGAGTGTCTTTACAATGAATACTTCCTGCTTTGAACCTTTCAATGCAAAACTGTTGTCCAGTCCCAATGTTTGCCAACACAAGCTCATTTAATATATATATATATATATATATATTTTTTTTTTTTTCTTTAAATTTTGTAGTCTGATCATCTCTAATAAATCTCTTGCCCCGTCATGTAAAATAAAGCAAAGTGATTGAAGTTTGCAGCCTTGTTTATGTTTCCTTTTCTTCCCACCGTAAAGAATTATCAGTCTTACAATGATATTGCTGGAATTGGTGTGGAAATGCAGCATCAACACTGAGCCTTGCTTTAGCGCAGTTATCTGTTAGCAGTGAAAGGGTGAAAAAATCTTGTGTGTCTGTGGAACATTTTTCCTTATGTCTGCCCTGAATTTTCTTTCAAGGAAAGACTGCCTCCATTTAAAGCAGGCATGCCTACCGTCCCTGACCATCCGGGATTTGTCCCGGAAAGTTGATTTTAGAAGCCACTGTCCCGGAAATCCCGGATTTGCAACACGCATCCCGGAAAATAAAATCGGGCGTCCCGGAACAAAAAAATTGGGAGTAAAAAAGCCGTTCTTATCGTGCTGCACAGAACTGAGCCAAGAATATCGTCTGCTAGAGTGAGTAGACGTAATACGCATGGGTGCGGAAAAACAACAACCTCGCTTTCACTTTCAAGTCAGAACATGGCGTCGAAGAGGAGACATGATGTCAACACAGAGTCGGATTCTGACTTTTCGGATGGGTCAGAAAGGAGTGAAAAGAAGAAGAAAATGACCGTGAAGCGAGGTTGTGTCTTCGAAAAAGAATTCTCGGAAAAGTGGCCTTGTCTACCACAAGGGAAGAAAGGAGTTTTGTCTATCTTGACACTGTTCTGTCCCGGATTTTACGGATTTGTCCCTGATTTCTGTCTGTATTGTCCCTGAAAGCAAATTTTGGGGTAGGCGTGCCTGTTAAAGTCTTGTTTTTTTATGGATTTTTTTTCTGTCTTCACTGGACTTTGCTCCCAGTGAGCATTTCCTTCTCACAAAATAAGGACATGTTTTCCTGGACATTTCACACCGTCATTTCCTTCCCACAAAATAAGGACATGTTTTCTTGGACATTTCACACCATCATTTCCTTCTCACAAAATAAGGACATGTTTTCCTGGACATTTCACATCATCTGCTGAAGTTTTTCTTCCAACAAGGACTATCTCCCATTAAAGACAGGTTTTCCTTGCACATTGTCCGCAATATACACACTGAATTTTCCTTCCAGGGAGGACTTTCTTCCTGAAGACAAGTTTGTCTTGCACACTTTCCTCAAGACTCTCTTCCATTAAAGGCATATTTTCCAGGCTCGTTTTGCTGTGTGTTTACACTGGATATTCCTTCCATTGTTTGCATAAAGATTCTCTGCCATTTAAGACATGTCTTCCAGCTAATTTTTCTCTGGTTTTTCCTTCTAGTAAAAACTCCCATTAAAGACATGTTTACCAGGCACATTTCCATCTGTCCATCTGGTTATATATTGGATTTTCTTTTCAATGGAAGACTCTTTCCCATTCAAGACATGTTTACCAGGCACATTTCCGTCTGTGTATATATTGGATTTTCTTTTCAATGGAAGACTCTTTCCCATTAAAGACATGTTTATCAGGCACATTTCCGTCTGTATATATTAGATTTTCTTTTCAGTAGAAGACTCTTTCCCATTAGAGACATGTTTTCCTTTGTGTCTGTATTGGATTTTCTTTCCAGTATGGACTGTCTACCCTTAAGGATATGTTTTGTTGGAACATTTGCTCTCTATCTATACTGGATTGTCCATCTAATAAAGATTTCTTCTTTATACAAAGTCCCTTCTTTAACCCTCTTGACACTGCATATAATTATATGTGTATTCTACAACAGTGGCGTAAAATTGAAGACTGCAAAAACGTCTAGGGGTAGTGCTTGTTTTTACTTTTCACAACTCTTATATAAACATTAGACCCAGAAACCTATACATTTTTAGAAAGAAGAAAGCTTGAACTTTGCAAAGAAAACAAAGAAAACAGCTTACCTTGGCTATGGTGAGAGAAGTAGTCCAGCAAAGTAACCAGTACAGATCCATGAAAAGCACTCAGAAAAAAATGTTTCACAGAAAAATCTTACAATCCCACACACACTTCTCTGATCTGTCCAGAATATCAAGCACACTGTTCCACACATCCCAGGTACCATCAGAAGGTAGCAGTTACCTCCTGTGGTACCTGGAAAAACAACCTGGGCACAGTCCCACATCACATGCTGGGCACTCGTAGGAGGATCTTACTCTCCTATCATGCCCAGCAACACAGTTCCTTCTGTGCCCAACTGGCAGCTTCCTCAGGTGATGTCCAGGATGGGCAGGGCCAGGCTGAGGTTGGTCAGGCTGGGCTGGAGCAACTTGCAGAGGTGGGTCTGTCCTGGCTGCCTGGATCTCTGCCGCCGTCCGCCGCCTTCTCATCACCTTGAGAGGGTAGTAATTCCCTGCCAGCGACTCCACAACTTGAACCATGAAGTGGTATCTGCTCAGTTTGGGCTGGTCTGTGGTATTTTTCTCAAATGTGATGTAGCTGTTCAGGGCAGCCCTCCCAAACAAAGAAATGTCCACCTTCAAGGTCCACTACATCAGGGCCATCACCTGCATCATCATCACTTCCATCTTCACCGCTGGGGTCTGGAATCAAAAAAAGGAAAGCACACTATTATTATATTTCTGCTATAAATCATGAATTAAGTGAAAAGGTTTTGTTTCCATTTACAGCCTACTCCCCACCCACCCAACCAACCCATAAATCAACACACACACACACACACAACAGACACACACACACACACACACCCAAAAAAAAAAAATGGATATGGGGATGGGAAAAGAGGGGGGAGGAAATCCTCTCATGTTTATTCTACAATTCTAATGAAAATATAAATTAAATTCTGTTGAAAATAAGTTCTGAGAAATGAAAAGTGACTTTACTTGCTGGTTCAAAACAGCCACGCCCACATGATTCGCCCTTCAAAAATATCCTAAATTTCTAATGTAGCAAACACTACTGGCGACAAATCACTAGCAAAACCAAAAGACTGATGTATATAAACACAAGTTTCATTCAACAGATCGTGTTTACAAAGGTACAAAAGTACAAAAACAACAAGAAAATACCACAGTGGTAGCGAAGCAATGTAAACAAACCATTCGTGTCAGTCACTCCAGCTCTCCCCACCTCCACTCCATTCATCACTGCCACAATCACCAACATCAAGCACTGGAACCACTTTCACTCAGTTTGCAACAAAAACACATGCATAATTACCTTCATAATCCCCGTCAGAGTCGCTGTCAAACACAGCCTCGTCACTGGTGTCGTGAGCAAGATTTTCATCTTCGTGGTGGCTCTCAACATCACTCATTTTGAGGATAAAAAAGCGTCAATCGGTCGATAAAAATGGCCTTCTTGCAAAGGTGGAAGCCGAAGGACTATAGTTACGAGCTTTCTGATTGGTTAATCGCATTCGGACTTTCGATTGGCCTCTTATCAGCGCGAGATTTGAATTGAGCCACGGTCGTGGCTCATCGTGTTCGACCGGGAAGCCACGTACGTGGCTCATCGTGCTAAGCGGGTTAAAGGACTTCCTGGGGATGGTATTGGGAGATCCCATCATGTTCAAACTGAGAGTGCAACATTATCAACATAAGTGGTTAGACTGTAGATAAATTGACCAACCAGCCAACTGATAATAATATTTTCAGATTTACATTCTACATGGATAGCTATCTGAATGTATTCCATGTATTTATCGGTCTGTCGTCTATCTTTCAATCTGGCAGTCTGTCTGTTTATCAATTTGTTGATCTGTCTGTCTATCTGTCTGTCAGTCTGTTAATCTCTATCTGTTTAAGAAAAAAAGCTTCAATCCAATTACGTGGGAGAGTTAGACATGGAGACATGAAAAGAACTGATTATTAAACTCGCAGCTGTGGTCGGTGGACGGCAGTTATTCGGACAAACATGGGACTTCAACAAAATGAAATTGTATAAACTACACTTATGCTTACCTAATCACAGTTCATTGACCCATGGTCAGTAGACGGACGGTTCAAGCCCCAACCTTGACCATCAGGTCAGACAGTGGTATAGATAATCCCAATCCATAGCAGATTCCATGTGAGTGAGATGCAGTTTCAGCTGACCAATCACACAGAGACGCACATGCACTTGCCCCAAAACATCAACACATAAAAAGAAACTCTCTATTATGAAAATACCAATAACAAACATAGCAACATACTTGCATAATTATCCACAGCAGTCATAATCCATTTGCAAACACTACAGACATTGAAGCAGATAGAAGCAAGCTGAGGTGAGCTTACAGGTGCCAGCCATTGGAGATCCACACCTTGCACAGTGACCACGGGCTGTATGGTCTGCTGCACTGACCTGTTTATGACTCCTTGGATACCTTGGTCAGTGGACAAACAGTTGTTGAAATATCTGTTTATTATGCTGCCCCAACTGGGCTGTTTCCATCACATCATTACATTACACATCCAAGTACACTCCCATTCCTAGCAGCTCACTGTGGAGGTCTGTGACAAGTTCAGTGACAGATAACTTGAGATCTCTGAAAATTGACTAGTAGTCCCTCACCCCCTTCACTGAACCGTAATGACTGTAGTCCCTCACCCCCTTCACTGAACCGTAATGACTGTAGTCCCTCACCCCCTTCACTGAACTGTAATGACTGTAGTCCCTCACCCCCTTCACTGAACCGTAATGACTGTAGTCCCTCACCCCCTTCACTGAACCGTCATGACTGTAGTCCCTCACCCCCTTCACTGAACCGTAATGACTGTAGTCCCTCACCCCCTTCACTGAACTGTAATGACTGTAGTCCCTCACCCCCTTCACTGAACTGTAATGACTGTAGAAGAGGTGGTCCCACTGGGAAGACCTGCTCCTGGCTGATGTTTGACCGGGGAACAGCAGCATAATGATGTCAGAAGTCATGAAACACGTGTCCATGTGAATTAGCTTCGTTTCTTCTCTGTGTTGTTTTGTCTGTGTACACAGAAGCATAATGATCACAGAAGTTATGAAACACGTGTCCATGTGAATTAGCTTCGTTTCTTCTCTGTGTTGTTTTGTCTGTGTACACAGCAGCATAATGATCACAGAAGTTATGAAACACGTGTCCATGTGAATTAGCTTCGTTTCTTCTCTGTGTTGTTTTGTCTGTGTACACAGCAGCATAATGATCACAGAAGTTATGAAACACGTGTCCATGTGAATTAGCTTCGTTTCTTCTCTGTGTTGTTTTGTCTGTGTACACAGCAGCATAATGATCACAGAAGTTATGAAACACGTGTCCATGTGAATTAGCTTCGTTTCTTCTCTGTGTTGTTTTGTCTGTGTACACAGCAGCATAATGATCACAGAAGTTATGAAACACGTGTCCATGTGAATTAGCTTCGTTTCTTCTCTGTGTTGTTTTGTCTGTGTACACAGCAGCAAAATGATGTCAGAAGTCATGAAACACGTGTCCATGTGAATTAGCTTCGTTTCTTCTCTGTGTTGTTTTGTCTGTGTACACAGCAGCATAATGATCACAGAAGTTATGAAACACGTGTCCATGTGAATTAGCTTCGTTTCTTCTCTGTGTTGTTTTGTCTGTGTACACAGCAGCATAATGATCACAGAAGTTATGAAACACGTGTCCATGTGAATTAGCTTCGTTTCTTCTCTGTGTTGTTTTGTCTGTGTACACAGCAGCATAATGATCACAGAAGTTATGAAACACGTTTCCATGTGAATTAGCTTCGTTTCTTCTCTGTGTTGTTTTGTCTGTGTACACAGCAGCATAATGATCACAGAAGTTATGAAACACGTGTCCATGTGAATTAGCTTCGTTTCTTCTCTGTGTTGTTTTGTCTGTGTACACAGCAGCATAATGATCACAGAAGTTATGAAACACGTGTCCATGTGAATTAGCTTCGTTTCTTCTCTGTGTTGTTTTGTCTGTGTACACAGCAGCATAATGATCACAGAAGTTATGAAACACGTGTCCATGTGAATTAGCTTCGTTTCTTCTCTGTGTTGTTTTGTGATCATTATGCTGCTGTGTACACAGCATAAGGACCACAGATGTGGTGGTCCATAAGGAACGTTCGTCTGTACCTGTCTAGGTGCCTGATCTTCTGTTGTGTGTGTGGGCAACCAGCTGATGTGTTAAGCTTGAGGGAGCTGACGTCCATGTTGCTCACTTCTTTCTTAGGCTAGCTTGTTGCTGTAGGTGTGATGTGGGTGACGTGGCTGTTATCTTGAGATTGGCATGGTAGTGGTGGGTTTCAGATGGCCCAGAGATGGTGGAAGTGGAAGGTGCGGAGAACAGTTACTACACCATCAGGGGCAAGCCAGGGAGCACCTATAACATCACCATACAGGCTGAGGACTACAACGGGCGCCTTAGTCCTCTTTCGCCGCCTCAAGTCAAATTAGTACATGAGCCAGAAGGTAACCCTTGTCTGTCAATAACCCTTGTCTGTCAGTGACCCTCGTCTGTCAATAACCCTTGTCTGTCAATAGTGTCAAACATGTAGAATTTGGCTGTGGTGAGGTATTGTTAATTTTGTCGTCAACATGGGTTAAATATCAGTGAAGAAAAAGTTTGGGAAGTGGAGGATATGTATAGTGAGAACAAAAAATGAGGAAAAAAAAGAAACTAGCTTCACAGTTGGGGGGGGGGGGGGGGGGGGGGGGGGGGGGGGGGGGGGGGGCAGGATCCATGTGTAGTAAGCGTTCATTCACTATTCTGAGGCACTCCGATACTGGCTGATCATTGGGATGTCGGATGGAAACCACTTGAGTCCGTGATGACGTCTGAAAGGTCAGGTACCTGGATTAAGAGACATTTTGATGAACAACATTCTAGGTTGGTGTACGTGAAGGGGGGGGGGAAGGAAAGGAGGACGGAATGGGACTGGTGAGGGAGAGGGGATGAAGTAATGGAGGAGGAGTGTGGGAAAAGAAAAAAAAAAGCAGGGGAAACGATGTCCCCTCCAGTCTCTGCCATCTTCAGTTGAGGCCAGCTTGAATAAGTCTCTCAGGAGAGTGAGGAACAGGGGACCTGAAGGCACATGGAGAGTGAGGAACAGGGGACCTGAAGGCACATGGAGAGTGAGGAACAGGGGACCTGAAGGCACATGGAGAGTGAGGAACAGGGGACCTGAAGGCACATGGAGAGTGAGGAACAGGGGACCTGAAGGCACATGGAGAGTGAGGAACAGGGGACCTGAAGGCACATGGAGAGTGAGGAACAGGGGACCTGAAGGCACATGGAGAGTGAGGAACAGGGGACCTGAAGGCACATGGAGAGTGAGGAACAGGGGACCTGAAGGCACATGGAGAGTGAGGAACAGGGGACCTGAAGGCACATGGAGAGTGAGGAACAGGGGACCTGAAGGCACATGGAGAGTGAGGAACAGGTGACCTGAAGGCACATGGAGAGTGAGGAACAGGGGACCTGAAGGCACATGGAGAGTGGTGCGACTAGTGAAGGTGGACAGTGTATGTGATGTTCTGTGTGTGGTGGACAGTGAATGTGATATTCTGTGTGTGGTGGATGAAAGGACTGCTGGTCACCGCAGTGGGTCAGCATCAGTGCAGTGTCTACTTTAATGGATGGTATCTTGATGCCATGAGAGTGATAGCTCCCTGTGGATTGCTGGTTAAAACTAGAACAGAACAGGCTTATGTGTGGCAGTGTTTAGGGAAACACTACAGAACAGGCTTATGTGTGGCAGTGTTTAGGGAAACACTAGAACAGAACAGGCGTATGTGTGGCAGTGTTTAGGGAAACACTACAGAACACATTTCAATTCAACAAGCACACATTTTCAAATTAGTGGTGTTGCCATGGGTACCAAAATGGGCCCAGCCTATGCCTGCCTCTTCATGGGACATTGGAACACCGCCTACTCAACACATACACAGGCCCCACACTGAACTGTACAAAAGGTATATCGATGATGAAACTGGGAGCACATCTATGCCAAAACAAGACCTCTCAACTTCCTCAACTTTGCCCAGACCTTCCATCCATCTATCCGACTTACCTACACCATTTCGCAGTCGGTCAACTTCCTAGACATCACCATCTCCCTTGAAGAAGGCTACTCAAAACCTCCATTTTCTCAACAACCCACCAACGCAACATGCATACCTAGACTACTCATCCTCCACAACCCATACACTAAAGACAGCATCCCATACTCACAATTTCTCCGTCTTCGCAGACTCTGCTCCAGCGAGGAAGACTTCACTATACAAGCAGCCAAAATGTCACAATTTTTCAAACAACCGCGGATACCCAGTTCCATCATCAATGCAGCACTCCGCCGCACCATAGCTGTATCCAGAACATCTGCTCTGGAAACCAGCATCCAACACAAGACAGACAGACCCACAGCCTACCTCCTCTACCCCCCGCACACCTCCCCATCTGTAGGATCCTCAAATCCAATTGGCACATTGTACATAACACAAACCCGCCTTCCATACCAAACCCATGATCACATTCAAACGTGACAAAAACCTCAAAGACCTCCTCGTGCGGTCCAGTTTGAACAGAACCACAGCTACACCCCCAGGTACTCACCCCCGCTCTAAACCAACTGCAAAATCTGCCCCTCACCAAACCAGACACCATCTTACAGGGCCCCAAAGATCCTTCACAGTCAAACGCACATTCTCATGTCAGAGCCGCAACATTATATATGCCATCCACTGCCAGCTGTGTGGCAAGATCTACATAGGGGAAACATCACGCACACTTGAAACACGCATCTCTGAACACCTGGCTGATATGCGCCACCACCGACCCAAACGTCGCCCTACACTTCAACCACACCCAACACAACATCGACCATGTCAAAGTTATGGCACTCTGGCAGTCACAGAGTGACAGCTTTGAACGCACAACTCAGAATCCATCTCATTGCCAAACTGGGCACACTACAACCCCCAAGGCATTCAATATCAACAATAACCAAAACACACATACCCACCACTTCCACATCAGTTGGCAATATCCCCTACCAACACACACACATACACACACACACATACATACACCACCACCACATCCCCTTCACTCACTTCATACAGTAGTTACAGCCACCCTCCATCTATTTAATCTTAATTTTGTTTATCCTTCCCCTTAAATCCCCCCCCCCCCCACTTTACTTTTTTTTTTTTTTTATCACCCTCTTCATCTTTCACTTTCCACCACAACCCCATGTTCTATACCAATCAACTACCTACCTCTGATCTACCCGTACTCTCCTCCCCCCCTCCCACCACCACTCCCCCCCCTCCTGCTCTTTCCCTTCACCCCCGCATCACCTGCATCCCAACCCAAGTACATGATATGATTACACCGGTCCACCACTGCAACAACAACCCACTATATATTCCACAAAATCACACACACACCCCACACCACACTAACTTGCAACACACACACACACACACACACACACACACACACACACATTTTTCCCCCTTCCCACTGACACTTCTTTTCCTTCGTCCCATTGTACCTTGTATCTCATGATCACCCCTCGACATACAGGTATGCTTGGATGTATGCACATGTGGTGGTGGTGTGTGTGTGTGTGTGTGTGTGTTTGTGTGTGTGTGTGTGTGTGTGTGTGTGTGTGTGTGTGTTCCAATATATGACCACTATCTCATTACATTATTACCACCACTCATAAGTTTACCCTATGTATAACCCCTTTTTTTTTTTCTTTTTTTCTTTTTTTTTTTTTTCCTCAGTTCCCCCTCCCCCCTCCTTTTTTCCCCCTTACCATTATTATCAATCCACCATTACCACAACCATCACAAAGATATTCACACCATCCCAATAAACTAGACACACAACCCTATCATATCACACACACACACCTCCCCTACGCAACACCCCCCCCCCCCCTTTTTTCCTCTCCCATAATCCCCCATGTCATTTCCGCCTACCGGCTATTCTCCCCACCACATGGACAACAACGGATGAGTCATTTTTCGTTCTTTTTTTTTCGTTTTTTCGTTCTTTGTTTGTACTGTCCCCAAATGTTAATGTGATTTATTTTTTCGCCTGAAGAAGACCCAAGTGGTTGAAATGCATCGTGTCTTGTCATGTGCTTTGTTTGTCAATGTCATTGGCGGCAAGAACAAACTCTATTTCTAAATTTTACTACAGAACAGGCTTATGTGTGGCAGTGTTTAGGGAAACACTAGAACAGAACAGGCTTATGTGTGGCAGTGTTTAGGGAAACACTAAAACAGGCGTATGTGTGGCAGTGTTTAGGGAACCACTAGAACAGAACAGGCTTATGTGTGGCAGTGTTTAGGGAAACACTAGAACAGGCTTATGTTTGGCACTGTTTAGGGAAACACTGAACAGAAAAGGCTTATGTGTGGCAGGTTTTAGGGAAACACTAGAACAGATACAGGCTTATGTGTGGCAGTGTTTAGGGAAACACTAGAACAGAACAGGCTTATGTGTGGCAGTGTTTAGGGAAACACTAGAACAGAACAGGCTTATGTGTGGCAGTGTTTAGGGAAACACTAGAACAGAACAGGCTTATGTGTGGCAGTGTTTACGGAAACACTAAAACAGGCGTATGTGTGGCAGTGTTTAGGGAAAACACTAGAAACAGAACAGGCTTATGTGTGGCAGTGTTTAGGGAAACACTACAGAACAAGCTTATGTGTGGCAGTGTTTAGGAAAACACTACAGAACAGGCTTATGTGTGGCAGTTGTTTAGGGAAACACTAAAACAGGCGTATGTGTGGCAGTGTTTAGGGAAACACTAGAACAGAAACAGGTTTATGTGTGGCAGATTTTAGGGAAACACTAGAACAGAACAGGCTTATGTGGGCAGTGTTTAGGGAAACACTAGAACAGGCGTATGTGTGGCAGTGTTTAGGGAAACACTAGAACAGAACAGGTTTATGTGTGGCAGTGTTTAGGGAAACACTAGACAGAACAGGCTTATGTGTGGCAGTGTTTAGGGAAAACACTAGAACAGAACAGGCTTATGTGTGGCAGTGTTTAGGGAAACACTACAGAACAGGCTTATGTGTGGCAGTGTTTAGGGAAACCACAAACAGAACAGGCTTATGTGTGGCAGTGTTTACGGAAACACTAGAAACAGGCGTATGTGTGGCAGTGTTTAGGGAAACCACTAGAACAGAACAGGCGTATGTTGTGGCGTGTTTAGGAAAACACTACAGAACAGGCTTATATTTATGTGTGGCAGTGTTTAGGGAAACACTAGAACAGAACAGGCGTATGTGTGGCAGTGTTTAGGGAAACACTAGAACAGGCTTATGTGTGGCAGTGTTTAGGGAAAAATACAGAACAGGCTCATGTGTGGCAGTGTTTAGGGAAACACTAGAACAGGCTTATGTGTGGGAGTGTTTAGGGAAACACTAGAACAGGTGTATGTGTGGCAGTGTTTAGGGAAAACACTAGAACAGGCTTTTATGTGGCAGTGTTTAGGGAAACACTAGAACAGGCTTTTATGTGGCAGTGTTTAGGGAAACACTAGAACAGGCTTTTATGTGGCAGTGTTTGGGGAAAAACACTAGAACAGGCTTTTATGTGGCAGTGTTTAGGGAAACACTAGAACAGGCTTTTTTTTGGCAGTGTTTAGGGAAACACTAGAACAGGCTTTTTTTGTGGCAGTGTTTAGGGAAACCAGAATGAGCAGTGTGGCTGTAATGCCACTGCAAAGGCCAAGAAAGTGAGAGCAGGAAGGACTGGGACTGAGTGCAAACTCTCTTGACTGATGCATTGTTCATTGAAAGAGTGGCTGGCATTCCCTTAACAGCACTGCAGGTTTCTGTCTGCAGCTTTGGCTGCAGCTAGATAGACATGTGGTGGTCTCAGTGCAGGTTTCTGTCTGGCAGCTTTGGCTAGCAGCTAGATAGACATGTGGTGGTCTCAGTGCAGGTTCATGTCTCACTTGGTTTGGCTGCAGCTAGATAGAATGTGGTGGTCTCAGTGCAGGTTTCTGTCTCACAGGTTTGGCTGCAGCTAGATAGACATGTGGTGGTCTCAGTGCAGGTTTCTGTCTCACTGGTTTGGCTGCAGCTAGATAGACACGTGGTGGTCTCAGTGCAGTTGGAATGCTCTGTCCACTCTTGCTCCCCAGGTTAGGCTCACAAGCCTCTGCCATAACATTTTTAATTTGTGGCCACTGGCATGCAAACTTTTTTTTTTGGTCATTTCTGACTCAGTTTTTGTCTCTGTCTCTCAAACACATGGGTGGGAGTAGCTCTGTATCATACGGATTGCCGGATTGGCGTTTTGGCTTCTTTTTTTTTTCTTTGTAGTTGTTATGTTGTTGTTTTTTTGTCTGAAATAGTTTTAACTCTGTAATACTGAGAAGTATAAAATTCATTGTTTGTGTCAAAGGAGAATGCAGTAAACTGTCCCTAAATATCAAGTTTTCGTCAGCGTTCTGGGGGATTCGCCCCCAGACCTCCCACCAGGGCATTGCCCTGCACCCCACCAGGGGCCTTAAGCGGGGTCTCTGGACCCCCGGCGACAAAACGTTTCAGTATTACAAACATTTCTCACTCCCACCCATGCAAGCATAGTTGACACCAGGATATATTGTGAAAACTTATCTTATCGATAAGTGTTGGCTGGCTGCAAGTATCATTTGGCTTGGTGGTGGTGGGTTATAGATGGCCATTGTACACAGCTGTGTTGGTTGGCCTGGCAGTGATGGGGTGCAGATGGCCATTATACATAACTGTCTATCGGTTGGCTGGCAGTGGTGGGTTGCAGATGGCGTTATGCATAACTGTCTATCGGTTGCAGATGGCCGTTATACATAACTGTCTATCGGTTGGCCTGGCAGTGATGGGTTGCAGATGGCCATTATACATAACTGTCTATCGGTTGGCCTGGCAGTGATGGGATGCAGATGGCCGTTATACATAACTGTGTGTTGGCTGTCAGTGATGGTTTGCAGATGGCCATTATGCATAACTGTGTGTTGACCTGGCAGTGATGGTTTGCAGTGCCATTATACATAACTGTGTATCGGTTGGCCTGATAGTGATGGGTTGCAGATGGCTGTTATACTTAACTGTGTGTTGGCCTGGCAGTGATGGGTTGCAGATGGCCGTTATACATAACTGTGTGTTGGCCTGGCAGTGATGGTTTGCAGATGGCCATTATACATAACTGTGTGTTGGCCTGGCAGTGATGGGTTGCAGATGGCCGTTATACATACTGTGTGTTGGCCTGGCAGTGATGGGTTGCAGATGGCCGTTATACATAACTGTGTGTTGACCCGGCAGTGATGGTTTGCAGATGGCCATTATGCATAACTGTGTGTTGACCTGGCAGTGATGGTTTGCAGATGGCCATTATGCATAACTGTGTGTTGACCTGGCAGTGATGGTTTGCAGATGGCCATTATGCATAACTGTGTGTTGACTGGCAGTGATGGTTTGCAGATGGCCATTATGCATAGCTGTGTATCGGTTGGCCTGATAGTGATAGGTTGCAGATGGCTGTTATACATAACTGTGTGTTGGTCTGGCAGTGATGGTTTGCAGATGGCCATTATGCATAACTGTGTATCGGTTGGCCTGATAGTGATAGGTTGCAGATGGCTGTTTACATAACTGTGTGTTGGTCTGGCAGTGATGGTTTGCAGATGGCCATTATGCATAACTGTGTATTGGTTGGCCTGGAAGTGATGGGTTGCAGATGGCCATTATACATAACTGTGTATCGGTTGGCCTGATAGTGATAGGTTGCAGATGGCTGTTATACATAACTGTGTGTTGATCTGGCAGTGATGGTTTGCAGATGGCCATTATGCATAACTGTGTATCGGTTGGCTGATAGTGATAGGTTGCAGATGGCTGTTAACATAACTGTGTGTTGGTCTGGCATTGATGGTTTGCAGATGGCCGTTATACATAACTGTGTATCGGTTGGCCTGGAAGTGATGGGTTGCAGATGGCCATTATTGTTGGCATCCGTTAGTCTCGGGAGACGATGGATTTGCGCCCTTTTCAAATGTTTCCGTTGGTCATACAGCATCTGCTGTGGCTGTTTAGACCCACACGGGAGTGGCAGTCTCTGCTGCATTTGATGCACTTGAAGGCCGATGTCAGCTGCTGGCAGCAGCTGCTTGTTCTTTCTCTGTGCACGCTTTGCGTCGGCAAGCTTCCGGAGCTTCTCTTCGCCAGCTTCCAGCCCAGTGTTCACAGTGTGTCTCAGCTGGATACTGTCCTGAGCGAGCTCTTCCCAGGTGTTGGTGTCGATGTCGAGAGCCTTCAGGTCGCGCTTGCAAACATCTTTGAAGCGGAGTTGTGGTCTTCCAGTTGTTCTCTTGCCAGAGGCAAGCTCTGCGTACAGAATGTCTTTGGGGATCCTGCCGTCGTCCATTCGACGCACATGACCAAGCCACCTGAGGCGACGCTGACGGAGAAGAGTGTCATGCTGGGAATCTTTGCACGCTAAAGCACATCGTTGTTTGTCACGCGATCACTCCATGTGATCCCAAGTATGCGCCGGAGACAGCGCATGTGGAAGGCACTCAGCTTCTTCTCTTGTGAGGATACAGGGCCCAGGATTCGCTGGCGTACAGGAGAGTGCTTAGCACACAGGCTCGATACACAGCAATCTTGGTGTTCAATGTTAACATGCTGTTGTTCCACACTCTCTGAGATAGTCTGGCCAGGGGGGTTTAGGGGCCTTGCCAATCCTTCTGTTGATCTCTGTATCCAGAGAGAGGTTGTCGGTGATGGTGGAACCGAGGTACGTGAACTGGCTAACGGCCTCTAATTCATGGTTGTTGATGGTGATGCGGGGTTGTTCAGCATCCTGAGCCATCACATTCGTCTTCTTCAGGTTTATTGTCAGGCCAAAACTCATCACAAGCCTTTGCAAAGCGGTCCATCAGACTCTGTAACTCTGCTTCGGTGTGGGTGGCCAGAGCAGCGTCATCTGCAAACAGCATGTCTCTGATGGTCACTACCCGTACTTTGCTCTTTGCCTTCAGCCGAGCCAGGTTGAACAGTCGGCCATCTGATCGGGTGTGAAGGTAGACACCCTCAGTTGATGTCCCAAAGGCGTGCTTCAGCAGGACAGCAAAGAAGATGCCAAAGAGGGTGGGAGCGAGGACACAGCCTGTTTGACTCCACTGCGTATGTTGAAGGCATCTGATGTCGAGCCGTCGTACTGCACTGTGCCTTTCATGTCGTCGTGGAAAGACTGGATCACACTCAAAAGTCTTGGTGGGCAGCCTATCTTCGCTAGGACGTTAAAGAGTCCATCTCTGCTGACAAGATCAAATGCCTTGGTCAGGTCGATGAAGGCCAGAAAGAGGGGCTTGTGCTGCTCTTCTACATTTCTCTTGCAGCTGTCTGATGGAGAAGACCCCTGTCGATGGTTGATCTCTCCGAGCGGAAACCGCACTGCGACTTGGGTACACTCTGTCAGCGAGCTTCTGCAGCCTGTTCAGGACGACTCTTGCAAATACTTTGCCTACAATGCTCAGGAGAGATATTCTCTGTAGTTATTGCAGTCACTTTTGTCGCCTTTGTTCTTGTATAATGTGACAATATTGGCATCTCTCATGTCTTGAGTACTGCTCCTTCCTCCCAGCACTGACAGAGGAGGGGTTTTTTGCAGATGTTCAAGCAGTGCACTGCCGCCACACTTGATGACTTCTGGTGGTATACCATCCTTCCCTGGTGCTTTTCCTGAGGACAGGCTCATGATTGCTTTCTCTAGTTCTGCCCGAGTGGGTTTCTCATCCAGTTCCGCCATGAGGGGGAGGCTTTCGATCGCATCAAGGGCCTCGTAGGTGACGTGGTTCTGTCTGGAGTACAATTCGGAATAATGTTTCCACCCATCGCTCCATCTGCTTGTCCTTGTCCTGGATGGTCTCGCCCGTGGCAGACTTCAGTGGAGCTGTAGTCTTCTTGGTGGGGCCTATTGCTTTTTTGATGCCGTCGTACATGCCCTTGATGTTTCCAGTATCAGCGATATCTGGATGCTTTGACATAGCTGGAGCCAGTAGTCGTTAGCGCACTGCCTTGCTAATCTCTGTACTTTGCTCTTTGCAGATCTGTACACCTGCAGAGTTCTCTGGCTGGGGGATCGCTTGTATTCCAGGTGGGCGCTGCGGCGTTCTTCTATGGCTGGAGTGAGTGTGGAGGAGTTGGCCTCAAACCAGTCGTTGTTCTTGGTCTGCTTTTTTCCAAAAATCTTCATGGCAGTGCTGTGTACTGTCTCTCTGATGTGGTCCATCTCTCATGGGCTGAGCCACCAGGAGGGTCTGAGTCGACTCAGACCCTCCTGGTGGCTCAGCCCATGAGAGATGGGACCACATCAGAGAGACAGATGGCCATTATACATAAGTGTGTATCGGTTGGCCTGATAGTGATAGGTTGCAGATGGCTGTTATACATAACTGTGTATCGGTTGGCCTGGAAGTGATGGTTTGCATATGGCCATTATACATAACTGTGTATCGGTTGGCCTGATAGTGATAGGTTGCAGATGGCTGTTATACATAACTGTGTGTTGGTCTGGCAGTGATGGTTTGCAGATGGCCGTTATACATAACTGTGTATCGGTTGGCCTGGAAGTGATGGGTTGCAGATGGCCATTATACATAACTGTGTATTGGTTGGTCTGATAGTGATAGGTTGCAGATGGCTGTTATACATAACTGTGTATCGGTTGGCCTGGAAGTGCTGGTTTGCAGATGGCCATTATACATAACTGTGTGTTGGCCTGGCAGTGATGGGTTGCAGATGGCCGTTATACATAACTGTGTGTTGGCCTGGCAGTGATGGGATGCAGATGGCCATTATACATAACTGTGTGTTGGCCTGGCAGTGATGGGATGCAGATGGCCGTTATACATAACTGTGTGTTGGCCTGGCAGTGATGGGATGCAGATGGCCGTTATACATAACTGTGTATCGGTTGGCCTGATAGTGATAGGTTGCAGATGGCTGTTATACATAACTGTGTATCGGTTGGCCTGGCAGTGATGGGTTGCAGATGGCCATTATACATAACTGTGTATCGGTTGGCCTGATAGTGATAGGTTGCAGATGGCCGTTATACATAACTGTGTATCGGTTGGCCTGGAAGTGATGGGTTGCAGATGGCCGTTATACATAACTGTGTATCGGTTGGCCTGATAGTGATAGGTTGCAGACGGCTGAGAGATGAAGAATGTGATTCTCATACTTTAATTTTCCTGTATTAGTGCCCAGTGCTCTAATTTATTCCAGTGTTAATGTGTAATCTGAGTGTAAAGGGGGTGGCAGTACAGCAGCAGTAAGACATTCACATAGTTTTAACTGTCGCAGCAGGTGAAGAACCTTCCTAATGTCTTTGCTCACCAGTGGCAACGATCTGAATTCAGAACTTAGTTGGCAATAACCCGAATTTTGGTGGGCAGTGTGAGTGATTTGCACCTCTTGATAAGAGGGATGTATGTGGTCAGAAAGAGAGTTTAGTCAGACTAGTTTTGCAGGTGTTGATTTAGAACAGGCAGCAGTGAATGATGTTGATAGGTCTGTGTGCTGTTGATGCTTAGATGATGATTGGAAATCTCTGGATGTGGCTTGGCAGAGAAGCTGGGATGGGCAGTGTGTGAGAGAGAGAGAGAGAGAGAGAGAGAGAGAGAGAGTGTGTGTGTGTGTGTGTGTGTGTGTGTGTGTGTGTGTGTGTGTGTGTGTGAATGAATGTATGTGAGTGTGTGTATATGTGTCTGTGTGAGTTTGTGTGTGTGAGAGTGTGTGTGTGTGTGTGAGAGAGAGAGAGAGAGAGAGATGAGTGTGTATGTGTGTGGCTGTAAGTGTGTGTGTGAGAGTGTGTGTGTGGCTGTAAGTGTGTGTGTGAGAGAGAGTGTGTGTGTGTGGCTATTTAGATATGCACAGGTGTATGAAGACTCTATCCATTTGTTCCCTTGATGTGTGCAGATGGGTTTCCCACATGGAAGTGGGCAATTGTAGCTGTGTTTGTGGCAGTCTTTCTATTAATTTTCAGGTGAGTTTACACTTTTTTTGCACTTTGTTCTGACATTCACTCAATTAGACATTTGTTTCCTTGGATCCAAGCAGTTAAAGCAGAGGTGTTCAATAAAGGAAAAAAAAGAATTTGTCAAATGATGTCACGTTTTGGCCATATGTTCGACATTCAGAAGGCTGATACAAAATGACCAGATGGCAAAGTGCACAGGCTACACTTGAATTATTAGTTTATTATGTTTACTTTGAAATATCCAGATGTTGTTGTTTTTTTACTAGTGTTACTTACAAGTTCTCACAATTTTTTAAATCAAGCCACTAAATTGTAAAAACGAAATACATGTGAAAGGTATGTGTGCCAACTTTACATGCTTGTGTTGGAAGATTTATAGTGTTATAATTCACGATAGAATGCTGGTGGTCTTGTTTAAAGGTGCTTATGAGGCAGCAGCTGTTCTAAAGAAGAAATGACTGGCATCCGTGCAGAGGAACTGTCGCTAAATACTTTCACGGCGGCCATAATACTTTCACGGCGGCCATATCCATGACTTGCTCACCATGCCTGTGAAGACCCATGGAATTGCATTTTTTCAGTGTCTAGGTTTGCAGCTGAGTCAACACTGGACAGGCTGTGTGGCTTGCCAAAGTAGAGGAAATGTTACTGAAATTTAAAGCATGCTGCTATTTTTTAAGTGAGAGAAAAGTGACATTATCAAATACTTTTTGCGTGATCAGTCTATTAAAACAGGAAAAGGAAGGTTCATTGTGACTTCCTTTGTGTTGTGTTTTTTTTTCAGCTTTTGTTGCTACAAATTTAGGCAGTTATACAGGAGCCATACGGTCAAGTTCGTCCAAGATTATCGGGTAAGAAGAAAATTAACCAAGTTGTTGGGAACTTGTTTTGATCCATATTTTCTGAGAACAGGAGTAATTTGTACTTTGCTGAAATTTGGATGAGTGCTTTACATTGGTGAAGGTTTATCTCTGCTTGTACTGGCCTTGTTCTCAGACTCACCTATCCAGACAAATGCCTTCTTCCTTCCCGGCGTGAAACTTCGCCTTGATGTTAGGAACTCCCATATGGAACACAGAAATTGAGAGCAAGGGAGTTAATTATGCCTGCAGTCTCTCGGACTGCTAGGGAAGTTGCCGTTAATGCATTACTTTCAGCTGTGAATTGTTCAACCAGTTTTCTTCCTGTCCTTCAGGTCATCAACATGCCTAACACAGCAAACACGAGGGGGAGGGGCAGGGAGGGGAGAGAAAGCTTAGGGTTAATTTCAGCCGTTGTAGCTGCAGTATTGACTATGAGCATTTGAAACTTATCTGTGTGGGTTCACGTAACCGCTTTGCAGATTAATGTGTTCATCCCACATCCTTTTCACCATTTGGGTATTTATTTGGACAGACAAGAATCAGAAAAAGGAATTTTCCTCTAAAGATTGGTGTAAAAAAATACTATTCAAACAGTAGGACACCGTCCCTCCTCCCAGATTTCACAACACAGGAACGAGTGCAACATGTTTCCAGGATGACTACTCTTGTAGTCTCAGTGAGGGACTGGAGACATGCTTAACTCCCTTGCTCTCAGTTTGAAATTTATTTATTTAGTTTTTAAATCAGGGGGTTCTTGATGACTGTGACATTTCATGCTTAGTTGAAGTGAGGGGTTTGTTCGGGCAGCTAAGAATTTCATAAAACTACTTTCTGTTGCAAAAGTTTTTATTTTTCTGTCATTATTATTATGTTAATTTGATCTTCATTTCTTTCATTCTTTATTACTTTTCATGTTTGGTTTTGTTTGTTAATCACATGAGTGTTGATGCATAGTTTGTTTCACATCTTTAAACAGCACATAGTGTTTGTCACTATCTTTTTTCTTCAGGAAAACTGTTCCATATTAACTATCAGGAATTCAAGTGCCCTGTGAGTAAGTCAGTCAAGCAGGCAAGCAGAATTGAGTTTGGCATGAACAGGGTCAGTTTAATACACACCTGTGGAGAACATCAAGGCTGTAACATTATAGCTGTAAGAAATTGCATACTTAACAATATTGTTTGTTACTTGTGTCCACAACACAAACTTGTTTACCACTTTGTGGGCGCAGGTAGAGGGGAGGGGGCACATTGTGCACAAGATTTCATTATCTTCTGTTACCTTGTAGACTGTCCTGAATAAAACCCCAAACAAAGCTAGAAACACAGGAGACACAACAATAATAGCACAACACATGTTGTCCACAGGTTCTGCCCAGTCTGCTTCACTGAGTGTTCAAAAGACAACCAGTGCCAACAATGAAATCAACCAGTAACAAGACAGCGTTTTCACTCTTCTGGCAAGAAAAACAAAAACCATGAAATTTGCTTCTTTGTCATGTATAGAAAGGGTCTGAAAGGTTAGGGGGCTTCATGGAAATCACGTTCCACACGACCCGTTCCAACCAGGACAGTCATGGAATGAACACTGTGGCATGAATCTCATAATGCTGTCACATTAAGAGGGAAAACTGTACTATTCTTTTTTCACATGGCGTATGACTTTAAGGAACGTTTGTGAGAAAGGGCCTGGTTGGTAAGGCGTGCGACTGGTGTTCCAAGGTTTCAGCTTAGTTCCCACTTGACACAGCAGCAGCTTAGTTCCACTACACACACACACACACACACACACACACAATGGTAGGTTGGCACTCAAGGTCTGACCAACGCATTGGGCTGATGCGTAGGTCAGACATCCGCTGAGTCGTAGCCACAAGACCCTCTTCTGCAATTGTCTCATCTTTGTTGTTAATTCATTTATCCATCAGCTTCAAATCATGCGTAGCGTAGTCTCAAAACTTAACGGATGTGGTGTAGCGTATATGGACTAGTCCGCATGCAGTGACGCTTCCTTGATGAAACTGAAACTGACACGGCCATCTTGGAAGAGATGTTCTTTTTGGAGTTCAGGTTGGGTGTTTGAGCTCCTGCATAACAAAAAAAAAAATCTGCATTAGATCCCTTTCTGCCTCTCAGGAAAGAGTAGTAGGCCGTTACTGGCTGATAGGATGAAAACAAAAAAATAAAACATGCATACACGTGTCATCGTTAGACATCATCCTTGAAGATCAAATTTAGCTACCTTAATGGCAGTGGGATTGAAAGAAAAGGGGATTGTATACAGTAAAATCTTGCAGGTGGAGAAGCTTGGAGTTTTAGCCAAGGAGCAAAGAGAGGAGAGAGTCGACCTGATTCCACTTGTTGAGGATTAGGAACAGCTCTACATCTGTTCAAAATCACCCAGTGATCAGTACTGGGATCTTGATTTCTTTTGGTATTTACATTTTAAAAAAAGTCATAGTAAAGCTTTGGCTGTTACTGCTCATATCGGATACAACAAACTTTCTTTTCTTTTCGTTTTTTTTTTTCTTTTCTTTTCTTTTCTTTTCGTTTTTCTTTTTCTTTTTTGACAATGTTACATGTCTCAGGACTGGATGACAATCACAACAAGAGTCTTTGAGTTCGGTACATCATCCATTTGACAGGTGCAGGGAGATGATACAAAAGTCAGGACAGTCTTTTCCGTTAAATTGATTGCCCTGTTTTGTAGATGTCTGGTCAGAAAAATTCGTTAAACATTAGATACAGGCAGTTTCGACATCAGTCATGTCATGTCATCGTGTAGTCATGATTGAAAATATGTTTATGTCTGTGTCATTCAAGAGTGTGTGAGCATGGTGCTGCAAGAAAGAAAGTTTATTTCTCATTGGTGACAAAGTAAAAGAATGCATTGTGGAAGATCGATATACAGTTAATACTTAACCTTTTGACTGTCATGGCAACACTTTCACTGTAAGCTGTCTGCTAGAGAGGTTTTAGTGAATTAAAACTTAGATTTGGAAAACAGTTCCCCAGGCAATATATTTGTTCTGAGAGTGCAAAAGTTACATGTTTATGGGGGGGGGGGGGGGGGGGGGGGAGGGGGGAGTGGATGGTTGAAAATGTGCGATTTATCCATGGTATCTTATTCAGTTTGTTGTTAGGGTCTTGCTGATTTCCTCGCTCAGATCTCTTAGAGTCAACATTACTTGTTCAGAAATTGAGGCTTTGTCCTCGTCCAGCCTGCATGTAGACAACATTCCCTTGTTTTCCTGAACGAACTTCAGACCCTACAGTATCTGACACACTTGTTGTGGGGGAATGTAGATCAGGAAAATTTCTTTGTGTTGTGTTCATATCCCTGAACTTGCCAAAGCAGACCATCACCATCTTTTTGTCTTCATCCTTCATCTGCTGGTTGGCACCTTTTTAGTGTAATGAACAGCGCAATGCCTCCAAACAGTGTAATACAAAGTGCAATGTCCCCAAACAGTGTAATAAACAGTGCAATGCCCCCAAACAGTGTAATAAACAGTGCAATGCCTCCGAACAGTGTAATAAACAGTGCAATGTCCCCAAACAGTGTAATAAACAGTGCAATGTCCCCAAACAGTGTAATAAACAGTGCAATGCCCCCAAACAGTATAATAAACAGTGCAATCCCCCTAAACAGTATAATAAACAGCGCAATGCCTCCAAACAGTATAATAAACAGCGCAATGCCCCCAAACAGTGTAATAAACAGTGCAATGTCCCCAAACTGTAATAACAGTGCAATGCCTCCAAACAGTATAATGAACAGCGCAATGCCCCCAAACAGTGTAATAAACAGTGCAAAGTCCCCAAACAGTGTAATAAACAGTGCAATGCCCCCAAACAGTGTAATAAACAGCGCAATGCCCCCAAACAGTGTAATAAACAGTGCAATGTCCCCAAACAGTGTAATAAACAGTGCAATGCCCCCAAACAGTGTAATAAACAGCGCAATGCCTCCAAACAGTATAATAAACAGTGCAATGCCTCCAAACAGTATAATAAACAGTGCAATGCCTCCAAACAGTATAATAAACAGTGCAATGCCTCCAAACAGTATAATAAACAGTGCAATGCCTCCAAACAGTATAATAAACAGTGCAATGCCCCCAAACAGTGTAATAAACAGTGCAATGCCCCCAAACAGTATAATAAACAGTGCAATGCCTCCAAACAGTATAATAAAACAGTGCAATGCCTCCAAACAGTATAATAAACAGTGCAATGCCTCCAAACAGTATAATAAACAGTGCAATGCCCCCAAACAGTGTAATAAACAGTGCAATGCCCCCAAACAGTGTAATAAACAGTGCAGTGCCCGTAAATATTGTAATAAACAGCGTCATGCCCCAAGTTGTGTAATAAGCTGTGCAGTGCCCCCAAACAGTGTAATAAACAGTGCAGTGCCCTAAATATTGTAATAAACAGCGTCATGCCCCAAGTAGTGTAATAAACAGCGTCATGCCCCCAAGTAATGTAACCAACAGCGTAATGCCCCCTAGTAGTGTAATAAACAGCATAATGCCCCCAAATAGTGTAATAAACTGCGTCATGCCCCCAAATTGTGTAATGAACAGCGTCATGTCCCCAAATAGTGTAATAAACAGCACAATGTCCCCAAATAATTCCCAGGACTGCATTGGACCTCGCATGATGTTTAATGGGAAAAATTCTGAAAGCTCATGATGGAGAGACCAGTTTTGTTGTAATTTTGTGTAATGCTGCTTGTCCATGCAGAGTCCCTTTGATGGAGCAGTGAATTACAGGGGTCTGCACACCACCCCATCCAGTCAGGATCCTATTGTGAGCATGGCTTTTGGAGAGGTAATAACTGAGGGTGATGACATCTGGGGATACAATAGTAGTTTTGTTGTTGTTGGGTTTTTTAGGGGTTTTTTGCTTGAATTTCAGTGCTTAAATCGCTTTGGCAGGAAAAAAGAAAGAATTGTAGGACATAATTTAGATTTGCTCATTGAATATAGGGACAAGATAATGTGGTTTGTGCTCTGTTGATTTTAAATTCTCAGCATGTGTACAAGATGCACTCTAACAAGATGCTGAAAAGCAATAGAGATGAAAATTAATGTAATTTAAGATAAAGAACAAGATAAATTGATGAAATTATATAAAGTGGAAAATCAGTGCCCATATAACCGATTAGCCAAAAAAACCTTTGGTTTAAAATGATTTGAAAACCATTGAACACGATGGGGATTTAGGCATCCATTTTCTTCTTCTCTTTTCATATCACAGAGCCAGTTTTCCAATTTAATCTACATAGTTTTATTTTTAGAAACATTGACAGCTGTCATTTTGCAGTGCTTTTGAGTCAGAACACATTGTTAGGGGGGATGGGAAAAGAGGGGGGGGGGGGGGGGGGGAGGTGGATGAAGTAGAAACTTTGCCATCAGAACAATCTTTCCATCTAAACAAAATGTTGCTAATTTTATCCAGTAGTCACAAACTCATTTTTAACCATTTGGGAATGGAAGAGATGCTTCAAGTTTTCTCAGAGTTTTTATCTTTTTTTTTTATTCTTTGATGCTGGAGGGCTACACCATGGAAGCTGGTCTTGAACTCCTGCAGCGCTACAATAGTCAGCCAGTGTACATAAGAATAGGCTGAGAAAAAAAAACTCAGTATAACTTAGGATGTGACGCCAACCGAGATGTTCGGTGTTAATATGCAATATAATACTAAGGGCATGAAGAATGTTGTCTTCCTCCCCTTACCCAACACTGAGATATATGCTCTTACGTACAGCATCTCTTTTCTAGGATGGGATGCCAGCCGATGACATATGCTCTTACTTACAGCATCTCTTTTCTAGGATGGGATGCCAGCCGATGACATATGCTCTTACTTACAGCATCTCTTTTCTAGGATGGGATGCCAGCCGATGACATATGCTCTTACTTACAGCATCTCTTCCCGTCTAGAATGTGACGCCAAGCAAGGAGGAAGATATTCAGTGCTGATGTGCAATGTAATACTAGGGGCATGAAGAATGGTTGCCTTCCTCCGTTTACCCGACACTGAGATATGCTCTTACCCAGTGCAGGTACATTTAGGCTTGTCAGATATCAAGACATGAAACTGGCCGATCATAGGTAAGCCTCCCCCATCTTTAGTGGGGAAAGGGGGAGGGGGGGGGGGGGGGTTCGGGGAAGAAGAGGTAGAAGAGAGACTGGGTTTGGTTTGAGCTTCCTTGATCTGTGCTGCTTGCTTCCAGAGCTGTACTGTAGTTTTTCAAGCCCCTTTTGGGGGGTGTTGGCAGACTATAGCAGAGCTCCAAATGCTCGACGTATTGAAGTGCCAACTCTCAACTCTAGTTCATAGCTGCCCGCTTCCCCCAGCAGCAGAAACATGAAAATACCAAGGTCATCGATTTCCTTCCCAAAGGGACATTTGGAAATGTTGGCTGAATGTAGAAGGGTAGGATTTCGTGAACAGACAGACTGTTTTGGGTGGCTAACAAGAGGTGAAATGTATGTTTAATTAAACACTGAAGACTGGTAAAGATTATGGTATAACTGTGACCAGTGAAGGGGGGTTTGTTTGTTTTGTTAAAAAAATTCAATTCTCAGTTCCAATTTACAAATAGAAGGCTATGAATGATATTGCCAGTTGGTGTGTGTGTGTGTGTGTGCGCGTGTGTGTGTGTGCATGATAGAAAGAGAGAGAGAGAGAAAGAGAGAGGCACAGAGTCAGCAGTTTGCCTGGTCTATGTGTATTTGCATGTATGGGAGCAAGTATGAGCATGGAATAATGGTGCAGAAGTGGTGTGAATGAGTGTATGCATGAATGGTGTGTGTTTATTCATATATGTGATGAATCAGAGAAGGCAAACCTTCTTACTCCTGAATTTGTATGTGGCACTCTAGAAGAACTCATGAAATGTAGAATTCTGAATATAACTTGCAGTTGTTTTGTCCATTTTTTTCACCCCCCACTCATGATTTGTGTCAATTTTCATGTGATGCCTGGTAGTTCATGGTTTGCTGTCGAAGAGGAGATAAATCTGATGAATTTTGTTGATGGAAATTTACATTCTCTGCTGAACATTTGGGAACTGCAAACAGAAGACTGTTCATTTATGAAGTTGGTCATGCATATGTGCATACGACTTTCATAGCACATAAATAACTTAGGCGTATGCTGACTCACACATATACACATAGGAATATCAACAGGGTCATGAACATGCATACTCACACAAAGATGCGAGCACACCTTCGTGTTTGTGCACACACACACATACAACTCATGCACACAGAGCATCAAGGTTTTCAACAGGAAAATTTGTTACAGAATAATGTTTGAGTGTCTGGGTATGTATGTGAGGAGGGTGAGGTGGATGTGAGGATGACTGTTTGTGTGTCACTGCATGCATGATTGGGAATAGTCAGTGAGGTGGATGTGAGGATGACTGTTTGTGTGTCACTGCATGCATGATTGGGAATAGTCAGTGAGGTGGATGTGAGGATGACTGTTTGTGTGTCACTGCGTGCATGATTGGGAATAGTCGGTGAGGTGGATGTGAGGATGACTATTTGTGTGTCACTGCATGCATGATTGGGAGTAGTCAGTGAGGTGGATGTGAGGATGACTATTTGTGTGTCACTGCATGCATGATGGGGAATAGTCAGTGTGTTGGTGTAAACGTGAGAGCAAGGGAAGACACATCCAGTCCTGCAAGAATTGATGTCAGTCATACCTTGAGGATGTGGTGATGAAATACTTTTTCAACCATACTGTATATGAATTCACATACTAAAAGTTGGTGAGAAATAATGGCCGTTTTTTGTTGTTGTTTTTTTCAGATGGAAAGCAATTTAGAGGAAACATCATGTATGACCATCATCACTGATGCCGGTGACGGCGAGTCAGAAAGGTTTTTGGCACAACCCAGCAGCTACACACCTCATAACGTGGGTGCCTCTTTTCCTCCACAGAACGTTCAAATCTGTGCTGCTTCTCTGAACACTGTGGAGGAGGAGGCCGCCCTGCCTTCCAGACTGTCCTTTCCACTGACAGAGTGGGCCACCACAGGGGCGGCCCCAAGCTGTGGGTCAGTGACAGGTGAGGCAACACAGCGGCACATACCGTTGAGTCCTTTGGCCACGTCGAAGCGTGCCACGGTGTGTGAACCTCAGTGTTCAAGCGTGGTTGGAGGTCAGGAGTCTGACTGTGTGAAGAGGTCGGACAGTCCCGCCTCTCCTCATGTCCCCCAGGGTGATGGCTTTGTCAGCCACAAAGAATCGACATATCTGCAGCTTGATGCCCCTTCCTGTTCTGGATCTGAGGGTTATGGAGGGCAGAGTTCTCCTCCACCACCTGTTCTTCATGATATTCTTGCAGGCTGTCAGATTGTCAATCCATCTGATATTTCCAGATCTGAGGCTGTTGTCCAGTCAAACGTTGCTCGACCTGACACCCTGGTGCAAAGTGGTGAGCCAGCAAACCTCCAATGTGCCAACAAGCCGTACGTCTCCAGGTCTGAGTCTGTCATGACACAGAGTGGTGACCCAGCAAGCCTCCAGAATGTCAACCAGTCACATGTCCCGGAACCACACAGATCATTGAATCACATTCATGGCCCAACAATCCTCAACCAGTCCTGTGAATCGGGATTAGATTCTTCATCCTCACAGAATGATTATGAGGGAAACCTAAAAGATGTCAACCAGTCCAATGTCCTCAAGCCTGACAGTCCATCAGTGCAGAGCGGTGATTCGACAAGCCTGACGAATGTTAAGCAGTTGTATATCCCCACACGTGGCACTTCACAGAGCAAAGGCCCAGCAAGCCCCCTGAACACCAGCCACTCCTATGTGCGTAGGCCCGACACTTCAGTAAAGCAGGCTGCGAGGTCAGCAAGCTCCCAGACCAACAGCCAGCCCTATATCCCACCGCCAGGCAAGTCTGTAGCACAGAGTGTGCCCGTGGCGACTGCCCCCACCTTCAGCCAGCCTGATGTTCCCCGGCTTGACAGCATCGGAGGGCACAGTGACAGCGAGGGCTTGCTGTATGTGCCCCGGATGGACAGTGACAACTCGCTATACGCACCACAAGTGGATGGTCAGAACTTGCCAGGTGTGCCCCAGATGGACAGTAACAACTCGCTATACGCACCACAAGTGGATGGTCAGAACTTGCCAGATGTGCCCCCAGCGAACAGCGATGACTGGCTGTATGTACATGAAGAGGACAATGGCAGTTTGCCCTATGTGCCCAGCAGGAACAAGGAGAACTTGCCATATGTGTCCCGACTGGACAGTGAAAACTTGCCATATGTGTCCCGACAGGACAGTGAAAACTTGCCATATGTGTCCCGACTGGACAGTGAAAACTTGTCAGACGTGCCTCATGTGGACATGTCACCCTATGTTCCAAGGCCTGGTATGAGTGACCATGGTGACTCGGTCTCAGCACTTGGCAGTTATAATACTGGAACTGAATCAGATGATCTGGACAGCATGGCTTGACCTGGGGCAAGTTTTTGTGCCTGCTTGACATTGATGCAACAATTAAAGAACCTGTGCTCTCACATTTCCTGAAGGGACATGTGTCGGAGAAAGATTAATTTTATGATCTTCCAGAGGATTGGTGCTGTATTCTTAATGAAAGCTTGTTTTTTCAAACTGGCTTTAATCATTGACAGTAGTATTGGAAACACTTCACATGAAATAAGCACAGATGAGGTCAGTGACATTTTAAGGCATGGCATCAGCAGATAGGAATATGAGGGCAGCATTGTTATGGAGTGCTGGTTACAGGACATGCCTACGAACAGCTCAAGAACACTTTGGCCACATAAATTGGTAGTATCCTATGGATACTTCATCGAGGGTGTTTCTCAGACCACAGTGATCAGCATTGCAGTTCCCTGTCTTTCTTGGTCTGGATGCATTATGTCGAACCAATTTGTCTAATTTGGTTGAAAGTATGTGCTGTGTCTGGCAAACTAGTCAAGTGTGTAACTGTATTTGTGAGTAGATGGAGGTATGATGTGATTTAAAAGTGAAACATGAAACAGCAAGAGGAGGAACAGTGTGCAGGAGTGTACATGGATGCATACATGGGTGTGTGTGTGTGTATTAAGTTTTGGATCATTAAAGCGATTCTCCTTTTTCTTTTCCATGGGCTGCAAGCCATGACCTGTTGTGTTGTTCATAAAAAGATTGGGGCCAGCAGCCTGTGCCTTCAGGAGATGTGAGAGCACACTCGTGACACCTCTGATGGTGCTCTTCTGTCAATTCCTTTACATTGCAAATACATCGTGTACATTTCCTGTTCATTTAGCTAACCACCATGTCATATCATTTGTGACAGAGCATCTTTTGTATTTCCCTTTTTTTTCCTGTCCATTTCCCACAGTAGAAATAGAGCTGGAGGCCAGTTTGTGAGGGAAGGAAAGTGAGCTTTTCATGGAGAATTATGCGTTGTGTATGTAGAGGCCAGTTTTGTTGTGAAGACCAAATGTTTAACTTTGTTTTAAAAAGAGAGAAAATTTTTTACTTCAAATTAACTTTACAGAGATTTGTATTCAGAGTGCTGATGATGTTGTCATAGATTTGGTGGCAATAGGAAAAGGTAAGACAGGAATTTGTCAGCCTGTCAGTGTGGACAACTCTTCACGCCTGATTGGATTGTGCAATGATTCGGAACACTTGAGCTGGCCAGAAAAGTGAGGGGAGCTAGAGAAAGGTTGATGGTGAATGTCAGTAGTCTAGCAAGATGCCATTACTAGACTGATGAAGGTAGTACATCTAATGCTCTCTGTAATTGAAGGTAGGAAGGAAATGGTCAGGCATGGAACATTCAGCCTTTCATTTAGCATGCAATAACTTAATGCAGGAAACCAACATTTTTTGCTCTATAAGCAGTTTTGTGGCCTCCGTAGTCTTCAGGACTGCAGCAATTGTTTTGTTTTCACTGTTATGTCTGTGGAGGCATTAAGAATAATATAGGTTTCTGGATCCTGGATTCGACATTAGAAAAGTAGTTACAGACTTAGAATAAAAAACTTGGAGAATATTTCGACAGGATCGCCATGTCTTCTTCAGCTCACTGTTGCTGTTGTGGCAGCGAGGCTTGATGGGACGACTGTTGTGGGAGGTGAACGGTTGTCAGGATCTGATTGTAGATGGGGGGGAGTTCAAAGCCTTGATCTCTGTTCAGGCTGGGGTGTCTGGTCTTAATTTCGATGGCTTCTTTAACTTTTCTTTTTGTGAGGAAGGGCTCTGTAGATAAGATCTTGGTTTCTTGGGGGCTGAAACTGTGGCTTGTAGATGTTCATGTATGGCAGAAGTAGATCAGTTTTAGTGTTCCTGTAGACGGGTGGTGAGTGGTCTTGCTGTCTCGCCAATGTAGGTATGGGCACAGTCTTGACACCCTACCTGGTACACTACACCACACTGCTTGAGGGGGTCCGTTTTGTCTTTGACATGGGCCAGTTGCTGGAGTAGGGAGTTGGTGGGTTTGTGGAACACTTTGCATCCATGTTGTTGGAAGGTCCTGGCTAGACGCTCTGAGACTCCTTTAATGTAAGGGATCCCCACTTTCACAGTGTCCGTATCTGTAGAAGAAGGGTAGCGAATTCCCTGTGTTGTTCAGTGGAACATCAGTCACTCATTCCTTCCCTTTTCCATGAAGGGTGCATGTTGTGCATGTGTAAACTGCCTTCTGTACAGTGTCATCAGTTACAGTGGCCAAACTGGCCTGGTCTCAAAGCTGGTGATGGGACTTTATGTGTGGGCAAGATTGTTATGCACCAGTTCACAGGTGGAACCTTGGTTTTCTAGTCTTGTTCAAAGAACTCTCCAGGGAGTATAGTTGGAACCCATGTTAACACTTAGGGAAAAATGCCTCTGCCCCAAATGATCCGAGGGAGATTCAAATCTGCTTCAGGTTCATTTAGATAGGGAAAAATGCCTCTGCCCCAAATGATCCGAGGGAGATTCAAATCTGCTTCAGGTTCATTTAGTAGTGATCTAAAACCTGAGCTTTTCAAGCCCCTTACGATGACTTTTTTTTCCTCAGGTAGGCTGCCCAGCCAACCATGAAAGGTGAAAGCAAGCCAATACCAGAACTATGCACTAACTTGAAAAAAAAGGGTGGAAGGGGGAGGAGGAGGGACTGGGAGGGGTGTTTAAAAAATCCCAAACTCAGTTTCTGAAGCCAAAAGCTCAGTGTAAAATGAATTTTGACACAATCCACATCTCAGAAGATGAAGTAAGAAAAGACAGGCTGGCATTAACTAATTCAGGTATAATCATGTGTCTAGTTGTCACGATAATTTTTCTGCATGTAGGTGAAATCCTCAATGAGCCTGGTGGCATGTGTGTATTTTGCCATTTTGAAGGGTTTTTTTTTTTAATATTTAAAATTTTTTTAAGTTTCTTTCAGAAAGATATTGATAGAGAAACTGATCATGACATGCCTTTGAAACTCTCCTTCCTCTGAGTTATAGAAGTTGTGAAATGACAATTTAGCCATTGCTTGAGGAACTCTGATGAAAGAATTTCCTCCCTCCCCACCCCCTCCTCCGCTTAGCGTCTGAAGCCTCTGTAAAAACAGGCAAAAATGACAGCTTTGATGCCATGGCGTTTTCATAATGCTTAGTTCAGAGGTAGTCAATGCAGTGACAGTTGTGAGAATTTTCTTGTCAGGTTGTTCATGTGCTTTTAATGACGGACTTGGGGATGTGCTTTATCCCAGAGTAAATAATGTGCAATTTGTTAACAGTCAGAGTCAGTGTTGATAGAAATCCATGTCACATTTACTGGTAATGGTTAGTAATTTGTTCAGTGTACTTATTTCTCATGAGTTCGAGGAGGAAGAGCTGCTGGGGTTTGACCAATAAGAATTTTCATACATGTATGTGTATAAATATTCTTATGAGCTGCCTTGGTAAATGTGACTAGCTTGATTTCTATTTTTTTCTTGATTTCTAATTGTAGAATGTGTGTTGTTATTTTGTGGTGCATCCAGAGAAGCATAACAGAACTGGTGAAAACAATTTTTGTTTTAATCCCTATGTGTCAGTATTTTGTATTTTCTAATCCTTTCACTGGTTTCAGGGGGTTGGTATTAGAAACCCACGCTTATGGTATTGAAAGCTAAAATATTTTTACCTTATAATGCTGACCATTGGAATTGCCTTTTTTTTCTGCAATAATTACATTATTTGTGTGGATACACACATTATCTCATCTACACATTCATTGGTTTTTATTCCTGAATCTGAATCTAGTCAGCCTGTGTTATTTGTCTTTTGCATGAAATTTAGTTTTATCGCTCGGTGTTGTATTATTTTGTTTTACATTGATGTATGCATTTCAGTCAATTGGTTCTGGTGAAGTTTATTTTTTCTGTCAAGGCTGTTATGTTTTGACAGTCGTCTGACTTTGTGTCTACCCGTAAACAAGATGACGTAAAAACTACTGGGCCAGGTTTAATGAAACTGGCGGAAGATGGTCGGTGGCCCAAGAACAAACCTGTCAGATTTTGGTGCAGCTGTCGATCAAAAGGCAGATCCAGCATTGGTATGCAGTATCTGTGAAACTCAGTAGGAAGATCAAATGTCGCCCAAGGAGGAATCAAGTCAATGTTGGTGCATGTCTGTACCAAATCCCATTTGATCTTGGGGAAGATTTGCAGTCTCATGAATGCCCTTTTTGTTTGTCTGTTGTGGAAAGTTTCTGATCATTTGAAGTGCTGCCTTTGTACTATTTTTGTTCCATGATTTTTTTGGGGACGGCGCAGTTTGGTACCGCGCAACTCGACAATAACCATCTCTGGAAATCCTTGAAAAACAGGGTCTTTAAAGGAAGGAAGCTTTTCTCTTCTTGTTTGGAAAGGAAGCTCTTCTTGTTTAGAGAGGAACCTTTTCCCTTCTTGTTTTGAGAGGAAACTTTTCCCTTCTTGTTTAGAGAGGAAACTTTTCTCTTCTTGTTTGGAAAGGAAGCTCTTTTTGTTTAAAGAAGAAACTTTCCCCTTCTTGTTTTGAGAGGAAACTTTTCCCTTCTTGTTTTGAGAGGAAACTTTTCTCTTCTTGTTTAGAGAGGAAACTTTTCTCTTCTGGTGTGGAGAAGAAGCTTTGCTCTTCTGGTGTGGAGAGGAAGCTTTTCTCTTCTTGTGTGGAGAGGAAGCTTTTCTCTTCTTGTGTGGAGAGGAAGCTTTGCTCTTCTTGTGTTGAGAGGAAGCTTTGCTCTTTTTGTGTGGAGAGGAAGCTTTTCTCTTCTGGCATGGAGAGGAAGCTTTGCTCTTCTTGTGTGGAGAGGAAGCTTTGCTCTTCTTGTGTGGAGACGAAGCTTTTCTCTTCCTGTGTAGAGAGGAAGCTTTTCTCTTCTGGTGTGGAGAGGAAGCTTTGCTCTTCTTGTGTGGAGAGGAAGCTTTTTTCTTCTTGTGTGGAGAGGAAGCTTTTCTTTTCTGTAGAGAGGAAGCTTTCTTTTCTTGTTGCAAAGTGTGGCAACTGCAGGCGGAAATCTAGACGAATTTTAAATGTAATCAATAGCCCTACGTACCCTCATCTTCAGTGTCACCTCACCACCACCACCCCACTTCCCCTCATCTTCAGTGTCACCTCACCACCCCCCACCCCCACTTACCCTCATCTTCAGTGTCACCTCACCACCCCCCACCCCCACTTACCCTCATCTTCAGTGTCACCTCACCACCTCCCACCCCCACTTACCCTCATCTTCAGTGTCACCTCACCACCACCACCCCACTTGCCCTCATCTTCAGTGTCCCTTCACCCCCCCCCCCCCCCCCCCTTACTCTCACTCCATTCCACCCATGTTTCTCTCAGCACTCATGGCAGCTGCCCTGGACAAGGCCATAGCCACAGGCAGTCCACAGGGGACAGTCAGTATCAAGGTGGTGGAAGGCAAACCACCCACTGCTTTCAAGTCGTACTCGGGTGGTGTTCTGTGGGGTGACTGTTATGAAGGAGTCTCTTTGGTTTGGAGGCAAGTACTTCTTGCCTCGTCAAAAAAATTTTTCAGGAAAAAGAAGTCTTTGAAGGGAGAGAGGCTTTGTTTGGAAATGAAATTTAGTAATGTATTATACGAAGAGATGAAATGGTCCTGAAAAGCAAATGTTTACTTGAAGGAGAGATGAATCCCTAGGTAGTCTGACATGGTTTAATGTTTACTTGAAGGAGAGATGAATCTCTAGGTAGTCTGGCATGGTTTAATGTTTACTTGAAGGAGAGATGAATCTCTAGGAAGTCTGGCATGGTTTTTCAGTTCTTTTTGCCATGTTTTGTAAATCAGCCTTGATCGTTTTATTGTGAAGTATTTTTTACAGAATTTTTTTTTAAAGAGTCTTTATGACACCAACGGTAGGAGGTGGTCAATTAAAGTGGCAGAGGGTAGAGAAACTGAAAAAAAAAGGCATTTTTCAATTAATACTCAGTTTTGGGGGGAAAATACATAAACAATTAAAACATTGGGTCAGTTACAGTATATTGCCAGCAGGCAGTTTACCACCTTTTGCAGTTTTCAGTCAATACGTTTTGTTGGGTTTTTTTGGGTGGGAGGTTGGGGAATAAACACACACACACACACACACACACACACACACACATACACACACACACACACACATACACACACACTCCTCTCTCTCTCTCTCTCTCTCTCTCTCTCTCTCTCTCTCTCTCTCTCTCTCTCTCTCTCTCACCACACACACACTCACACACACACGATGGATCAATTAGAGTATCAGGCCTGCAGTGATTTACCACCATTTGCTAATCCACTAAAGGTTTTACCTTGAGGAAAGTTGATCAGATTGATTGGAAGAACCACTGCACAGCAGTGCAAATGTTTTTTTTTTTTTTTTTTTTATTGAAGATCTGAGTGTTCAAAGCGTTCATCTGGAAACTTGTCTGTCCCAAATTTCTCAACAGAAATGGCCAGTTTCTGGAGAGAGGAGGTTTTGGGGAGAGGGAAGAGTTGTGTTTTCAGTTCAGCCAAAACATTTATGACTTTGTGCTATGGAAAAGAGTTGCAAGTTACTTCTAGCCATTTTGTCTGTGCAGAAAATTAAGAATTGGGTCAGGTTT
>CM031606.1:9957115-10032685 GCA_018398815.1 Conus ventricosus
AGCACTCATTGCTGCATGAGAGTTTTGCTGATGACACTCAGATGTACAAGTCAAGCACTGTATCTCAACTCAAGAATGTTGCCAGTGATGTTAAAAGCTGTTCACAGGATTTAAAGAATTGGATGACTTTGAATAAGTTGCAGCTGAATGACGACAAAACTGAAGTTCTACTCCTTGCTCCTCCCAAACTCCAAGGTCATTCCTCCCTTCCTTCTTCCATCAGTATCGGAAGTTCTGATATTCAACTCTCATCCCAGGCTCGTAACCTCGGTGTGACTTTTGATTCCACCCTCTCTTTCAAGCACCACGTGTCTAATGTTTGTAAGGCAGCATATCTGGAAATACGTAAGATCAGTTCAATCAGACACTTCCTTTCCACTGAAGCCACAAAAACTCTGGTTTGTTCCCAAGTTCTCTCAAGGCTGGACAACTGCAACAGTCTCTTGGCTGGCTCACCAAAGTACCTACTCAATAAACTACAGAAGGTTCAGAATAGCGCTGCCAGGCTTGTTTGCAAAGTGTCTAAACGTAAACATGTCACTCCTCTGTTGCAGTCCCTCCACTGGCTTCCAATCCAGAGGCGAATTGACTACAAGCTGGGTTCTATCTGTTTCTCTTCTGTTTCTGGTACTGGACCAAAATATCTTGCCGACATCCTCCACATCTACACCCCATCCCGCCAACTTCGTTCCTCTGCCGACAGTCGCCTCTTGCGCATTCCTTCTGTCAGAACAAAATCTTTTGGTCAACGTTCTCTCTCCTTCCAAGGACCAACTGTCTGGAATACACTTCCCATCAGTGTCAGACACCTACCTTCACCCTCTTCTTTCAAATCTGCTGTCAAAACTAACTTCTTTCATCAGTCGTAACACCCCCCCCCCCCCAACTTCCCAATCCACCTTGAGTGGGTTTTTGCGTGCATGCGTGAGTGCCAGGTGGTTGTGTTGCTTGTGCGTGCATGCCGTGCATGATGTGAGTGCCTGCGTGTGTGCGTGCAGGTGTCTGAGAGCGTGGGTGTGTGGTCATGCGCGAGCACGTGTGCGCGCGCGGTCTTGCGCGCGCGTGCGCGCGCGCACGCGCATGTGTGTGTGTGTGTGTGTGTGTGTTGTTGTTCTTGTTGTTGTTGGTAATGTAAAGCGCTTAGAGCCCTAAATTATAGAGAATAGGCGCTATAAAATTAACATTATTATTATTATTATTATGTGTGTGCATAGATAGAAGGGCAATACTGTATATGTACAGAGTGACAGGATGTGTGTGCATTGATACAAGGCAATACTGTATATGTACAGAGTGACAGGATGTGTGTGCATTGATACAAGGCAATACTGTATATGTACAGAGTGACAGGATGTGTGTGCATTGATACAAGGCAATACTGTATATGTACAGAGTGACAGGATGTATGTGCATTGATACGAGAGCACATACTGTATATGTACAGAGTGACAGGATGTATGTGCATTGATACAAGGCAATACTGTATATGTACAGAGTGCACAGTTCTGTCAACAACCCCTCTGCAGCCTGGTGTATCTGCTATCACATTTTCACTCGTCAAAAAAGGCACACTTATTTGCTTTCCTTTTATTGGCACTAATACATGATCTCAATCCTAATGTCTAGAATTGTCATCAATAGCCACATTTTCCAGTAACAAGTATAGCTATTGTGGAACAGTGCACATAATTATCTAAGTGACCAAGGACAAAACCAGGAATGGTGGAAAAAACAAAACTGAAAATGTTTAGTATACTTACCAATTTTCCTTGTTTCCATTAGAAAATTTGTACTCTTCGATTTGTTGGTGATTTTATTGGTGATCACCACTGACAAGATGTAACCTCGGGCTGCCATGAACTGGTCACCAGACCATTCGCACCGTGAACTCCCCTTGTAGACTGACAGAGTTTGTCTGCAGGGAACGCTGCTCCTGAAAACAGTCCACACACACACACACACACACACGCACAAATAAAATGTAAAAATCCTCAAAACACTATAGTATGACCTTTATGGACAAGACTAGGTAAAGACACTGGGTAAAATATAAGAAAAACTATGCGCACGGCAGTCGGGCCTAGATGAAAATTGGTCCGTTTAGTTTTCAGTTGCCCCGGCGTTGAACCCCCGTGCTGAACCCCGGCGCTGACCTTCACCGCTTTGGTAAGAGCACGTGTTTATCAGCTGCAGACTGAGTACTGATTCTTTGTGGTGAAGTTTTCTCTTGCGATTAATGAATTATTATACTTCCACACTCCATAACTGGATATAATTAACTCTATGAGTGATTTGTGTGTTGTAATTCTTCTTTGTGCCGTTTGATATAACTTCGGTTCATACTGCGTTCTTAAGTTGTTGTTGTTTTGTTGTTGTTTTTTTCGTGGGTGTTATTCATCAGTTGCTGGCGGAGAGTGACTAGCAAGGCGGCCCGGGTCTGTGTGGCGCAGTGCTGAGACTTGTACACTCCACCAAGCGCTTATTTTCCTTCTCTCTCTCTCTCTCTCTCGCACGCGCGTGCATGCGTGCGTGCGTGTGTGTGTGTGTGTGCGTGTGTTTGTTGTTGTTGTTGTTGTTGTTGTTGTTGTTGCTCTCTCTCTCTCTCTCTCTGCATACATAAAAGTAAGAGTGTGCAAGTTAGTACCCAAGCGTGTTTTAATGATAGAGTAAGCTGTGAATTATAGTTCTCCCTCCCTCCCTCCCTCTCTCTCTCTCGCTGTGTGTGTGTGTGTGTGTGTGTGTGTGTGTGTGTGTGTGTGTGTGTGTGTGTGTGTGTGTTATCCATCTGTTTATATACCGCTGTTGTTGGTGTGTGGGTTTCTGTCAATGTGTGTGTGTGTGTGTGTGTGTGTGTGTGTGTGTGTGTGTGTGTGTGTGTGTGTGTGTGCACGCTCTCTCTCTCTCTCTCTCCCTCTCTCTCTCCCCAGTCGTGAGTAGGCTCACCATGCAGATGAAAATGTGAAAACATTTTGCATTGGTGTGTGTATATATGACATCGATTTCAAATGATTCGAACGGGCGAAAGCACAAGGTCAGGTAGGAAGCATTTCATTGTTTATAACTGACACCTGCATGTGTGGCATGCTAAAATCTTGCTTTACTAAAAGCATGGTGTGGTTGTGATAGAATCAGTTTCGGCATGCTTCACAAGCACGTAGAGCACGCAGATAAACAAGCAAAACATGCCTTGGCCGTGGTAGGGAAACTGCCACCGTGTTCCCAGTGAAGCTGACCAGTGCCGACAGTGACTGTTTATTTTGGCCAGGTACCGGCTGTCAGGTAGGAGTCCCGCGAATAATTTTCTGTCAGTTGTAAAGGAAAGATATGCATGTCCAATATGGTCCAGGTTGAGCGTGATAGCTTCAGAAATGCATGATCTCCACTGAGTTGAAATTTCAATTCACTTTGTGTGTTCGTTAGTCTGTTTCAATTGTTTTTTGTTGTTGACAAATCTTTGTGGTGCTTGTCAGCAATGCGTATGAAAGAAGACCCATTCGTGTTTGGTATCGTTCTGTCAGTCAAAGACCCCACAATACAGTGACATCAATCGACCACAGTTCGTTGCATTCTGGCACAAAGTATTAATGAAGAAACACAGCATCCTGTTTTCAACACACTATCAGCCAGACAGCTAGTATCACATTACACGTAGGGAGGAAAGCTTGTGGGAGGTTAGCGCGAGGAAACTGGCAGCTGTCAGCAGAAGTGTGTTGTTTAAACAAACCGCGGCCGTTCCATCCCTTCCCCCATCCCTTCCCCTCCTGCGACCGATAGGCGGTCAGGAGTTATCGCCCTTGTCTTCAACTAAAGATTCCTCTGCGGACAAATGTGTGAGGGAGATAACAACATAATTTTCCTCCTTAAATGGGGCATCAGAGGTGCCAACAGCTGAACAAACTTTGAAAAAAAAAGAAAGAAAGCAAGCAAGAAAGAAAAAGACTAAAAATTAAAACTTTATGACTTAAAAAACATGCTGTGTCAGGTTTCAAATTACCATGTACCACTGTGGATGGTTTTGTTTCCAGTTCTTCCCTAGCTTCAGCCCGATGGTCATCCATTGCACATTGTGAAGGTACATTAGAAGGCGCTGGTTTGGACTGCGTTAATCTCAGTTGAACCTTTGGGAAGCGCAGATACACTAGACAGTGTTCCACCATGTATGTGTGCCAGGTCATCCTTCAAGACATTTCAAGTCAAAAGAGTGCGCTGGCCACAACAAACTTGTGGCTGCCACCAGCCACTGTGGCGAAGTGGTTAGCATCGCAGACTCCCAGCTGGGAGATCGTGGTTCGATTCCCATCAGAGCCATATGAGATTTTTCTGCCCTAACCACCTCCTACCCAGAGCTGAGTTTGCTATGGGCTCGTTTGGAAAGACTGGGACCACACAGTCCAGTTTCATCCACTAAACAGATGCTCAAATTTCCTGACCAACACTGCAGGTGTCTGTATCTCTCGGGCCTGGTTGACATCGGGATATACTATGAAAGTAAGCTTACAGTACAGCCTTATCATGCAGTCTCAGACCAGAATGGAAATCGATAGCATCATCTTCATCATCCTCATCAATCAGCATTAAAAAAAAAAGTCTCAAATTTTGTGGCTCTTCATGCTCTTCTCTGCTCTCATGGTGACCTCAGTTTCAATGCCTTCTCCACATCTATAGTCTTGGTTTGATTCCATCAGGGTAACCGATATCAGCAAATTCATGGGGACTGTCGTTGGATGGATGTAGTGGTGCCCCTCTGTGGGAGAGCTCACTCAAGTCAGTTCTGCGACTAAGCAATTACTGTCGTCAGTAGGGGGCTTAGTAATTGGTGTCCTGCATATGTTGGATCAGAACAGGCGTCACTGAACACCACCGACGTGACCTGGCAGCAGTGCAGTGTCTCATCCGGTGGGTTGCCTCTAGACATCTTGACACTTGTGGATTGCTGGTGCTGGGGTTGTAGCGGGCTGGGCAGGGCTGCAGCTGTAGACAGGGGAGAGGGAGGGGGTCAGAATGAGAGGTGTGGGTGCAACGCTACCGAGGTGGCACAGAAGACGTGACAGAAAATACACACACACAACACCCAGTGGCTGCCGTCAAACTCTAGAGGCAGCAGCAGCCTCTCCTGTTTGCCCCTCAGTCCCTTCTCACTTAGGACGTACACATCCAGGCCTGCCTGCTGACCCAATCCTCCAGACTGACAAGCTCTGCTTTGAAACTGCCTTTAACCGCTTTAACTGCCTTTAACTGCTTTCAAGATCTTAGTAGGGTTCTCCAACTGCTTCATTGTTATACACTGGCGCATGGATGATGGCGATGACCAGCCCGTTTGCAGAGATACGTGTGGGAATGATGTGCTGACATTAATGTATCTCTGAACACTCTCTCTCTCTCTCTCGCTTTGTTCACAGTAAAGCCTACACACAGGGAAGATGGACCTGCAGTCATGGTCTCCCCAAATCCTTTATGTCGCACTTCACTCTGCTCGTCCTAGGATGTTCCATGTGTTAAAAGATCAGCTCCTTCACTTTTCTACATGTGTAAAGCACATCAAAGTATCTAAGGGCCGGTGTTCTCTGTGGGGAGTCCCACAGCCCTCGGCCCAGCAGTAATGCAAGTGCTGGTGTTCTCTGTGGGGAGTCCCATAGCCCTTGGCCCAGCAGCAATGCAAGTGCTGGTGTTCTCTGTGGGGAGTCCCATAGCCCTCGGCCCAGCAGTAATGCAAGTGCTGGTGTTCTCTGTGGGGAGTCCCATAGCCCTCGGCCCAGCAGCAATGCAAGTGCTGGTGTTCTCTGTGGGGAGTCCCATAGCCCTCGGCCCAGCAGCAATGCAAGTGCTGGTGTTCTCTGTGGGGAGTCCCATAGCCCTCGGCCCAGCAGCAATGCAAGTGCTGGTGTTCTCTGTGGGGAGTCCCATAGCCCTCGGCCCAGCAGCAATGCAAGTGCTGGTGTTCTCTGTGGGGAGTCCCATAGCCCTCGGCCCAGCAGCAATGCAAGTGCTGGTGTTCTCTGTGGGGAGTCCCATAGCCCTCGGCCCAGCAGCAATGCAAGTGCTGGTGTTCTCTGTGGGGAGTCCCATAGCCCTCGGCCCAGCAGCATACCTTTCACTGACTCCCACAGCAGAGCAATGCAAAAAGCGGCTAGCACTAACAAAAGTCCATCATGGCATTCAGAAACAAAACAGGAATGCCTTCAATACAAGGGCAAGGTGATTAAGATAAACTCTGCCCTCTGTGGGATCTGAACACTGACTCAGGGATCACTCAATCTCTAAACCAATGGATTTCCACTGGGCCAACCTTCCACCCACACACAGTCAAACAATCCTTACTCGGGAGAATTACTCAAGTACGCCTGGACTGACACCTCTGGAGCTATGAGGTCCTCAGCGTCAGAGAAATCCACGTACTGGACTCCATACTCCCATGTACAGGCCATGCTTTCATCCCAGTCCTTCACTTCACAGTGTATGTTCCTCACTTTACTGGGACCATCTGCAAAATGATGAACAGAGAAAACATGGCACACCTATAGGTCAACAGGCACATGCAGACAGCACTGATCATCATCTGTTACACCATGAAATCTACATCCAAATGACTGCACCCTGTCTGGAAAGTAGCAATCAGTACATCAAAGCAACAGCCAATCACAGCTTGTTTTACAGAGTTCAAAATGACCAGTCAACCTTCTTCTGTATATTACTCTCTGCATCACATTCAAGCCCTGGGTTCAGAGAAAAAACAACAACAACATATCAACAGGCACACAGTGAATCATGAGCACTCTCTGAAAGGACAATCATTCCCACTGTCGGAGTGAGCGTTTCCTGAGGAACAGCAAAAGCACAAAAACACTCACTCTTACATAAAATGTCAGAAAAAAAAAACCAGCTGCCATGCAGTGGGCAATTGTTGCTGGTTGCAGGGAGGTCACAACAGGGAGGTCACAACAGGGAGGTCACAACAGGGAGGTCACAACAGGGAGGTCAAGACAGGGAGGTCACAACAGGGAGGTCAAGACAGCGGCCATACAGTGGGCAAGTGTTGCTGGTTGCAGGGAGGTCAAAACAGCGGCCATGCAGTGGGCAAGAACTGCAGGTTGCAGGGAGGTCACAACAGGGAGGTCACAACAGGGAGGTCACAACAGGGAGGTCACAACAGGGAGGTCAAAACAGGGAGGTCACAACAGGGAGGTCAAAACAGCAGCCATGCAGTGGGCAAGAACTGCAGGTTGCAGGGAGGTCAAAACAGGGAGGTCACAACAGGGAGGGAGGTCACAACAGGGAGGGAGGTCACAACAGGGAGGTCACAACAGGGAGGTCACAACAGGGAGGTCAAAACAGGGAGGTCAAGACAGCGGCCATGCAGTGGGCAAGAACTGCAGGTTGCAGGGAGGTCACAACAGGGAGGTCACAACAGGGAGGTCACAACAGGGAGGTCAAAATAGGGAGGTCACAACAGGGAGGTCAAAACAGCGGCCATGCAGTGGGCAAGAACTGCAGGTTGCAGGGAGGTCAAAACAGGGAGGTCACAACAGGGAGGGAGGTCACAACAGGGAGGGAGGTCACAACAGGGAGGTCACAACAGGGAGGTCAAAACAGGGAGGTCAAGACAGCGGCCATGCAGTGGGCAAGAACTGCAGGTTGCAGGGAGGTCACAACAGGGAGGTCACAACAGGGAGGTCACAACAGGGAGGTCACAACAGAAAGGTCAAGACAGCGGCCATGCAGTGGGCAAGAACTGCAGGTTGCAGGGAGGTCACAACAGGGAGGTCACAACAGGGAGGTCACAACAGGGAGGTCACAACAGGGAGGTCAAGACAGCGGCCATGCAGTGGGCAAGTGTTGCTGGTTGCAGGGAGGTCAAGGGTTCAGAATTAATCAGAATCCCATAAAAGGCATTCATTTGTGGGACTTTTCAGCCACAGAGGGCTGTTACTACGAAGTGAATGTGCCATGGGCGTATACGAAAAGGATGGACCCCTGTAATCTAGTTCCATGTCAATGGATTTATTTCTGAGGTTACCGTTTAGAGTTTCTGTCCATCACTGTTGGTGTCTGTATTTCTTGGACAAACTGATGCTGGAATACATCATGAAAGCAAGTACAGCCTTGTCTTGTGGTCTAAGACCAAAATGAAATTCCAGGCATCATCTTAACAATCATCTTCAATTATCATCATATCAAAAACAAAATTAACCGTTTCATCCCTACAACCTGGTTTTCCAGTTTGCAGAAATCCTGCCCTTCTTTCCTGCAGCCCAGAAAACCGGGCAGCACAAAACCCCTCCTTTCCTTCCTGCAGCCATGCAATTGTCTAGGGGCGATTTTGACCTGGCACAAAATTTATGATTTAGACTCTTCAGTCAATCTTTAGGAATGGAGTCCTAGTTGTCTTGGTCTGTGATGTTACCATATTCAGCTACCCCAATTTTTCTTGACCTTTGTTTAAAAAAAAAAATCTGCAAAATTTGTTTTTAAAGTTCTGTCCACAGATAAAACAAAGTTCTGCAGATCGTTTCTCTCCTGAAGATTTGAACAGGCAAATAAAAAAGTTCCACAAAATATTGATCTTCTCATGTTTTGGCAACACAGAAGAACATGGCTCTTGGAGTAAATGCACTCTTGTGGGATCATCACATGTATTTTCACAGTAATTACAAAAATTTAAAAAATGTAAAATACAATGTCAAGAATTCCTAACATGTTCATTCCACTGACGCATTCAGACAGAACATTGAAAAATGGGTGTTGTTTCTCTCTCTCTCTTTTTTTAAAATTATTTATTCATGTATGTACAAAATAGTTTGTTTTTTTTGTTTTGTTTTGTTTTTAAATGACTGGTGAGTTGATTTTAACGTGGCGACAGCCCTGATGTGGCCCTTTGCGGTCGGCTGGGCTATAAGCAACATTATCTTATCTTCGTACAAAATAGCTGGCCTATGATTATGTTATAGCTAGGGTATGAATAACATAACCTCTTTCTCTCCCCAACTCACTTCAGCATATGAGGAAGTGTCTTGTCTTTTTCGTATTGATTTGTCATACTGTTGAAACTGAATTTCTATGTCATATGTGAACAAGACATGAAGACTGCAGCTGCTGAAACTGAATTTCTATCTCAAGAGTGAACAAGATATGAAGACTGCAGCTGTTGAAACTGAATTTCTATCTCAAGAGTGAACAAGACATGAAGACTGAGCTGTTGAAACTGAATTTCTATCTCAAGAGTGAACAAGACATGAAGACTGCAGCTGTTGAAACTGAATTTCTATCTCAAGAGTGAACAAGACATGAAGACTGCAGCTGTTGAAACTGAATTTCTATGTCATATGTGAACAAGACATGAAGACTGCAGCTGTTGAAACTGAATTTCTATGTCATATGTGAACAAGACATGAAGACTGAGCTGTTGAAACTGAATTTCTATCTCAAGAGTGAACAAGATATGAAAACTGCAGCTGTTGAAACTGAATTTCTATGTCATATGTGAACAAGACATGAAAACTGCAGCTGTTGAAACTGAATTTCTATCTCAAGAGAGAGCAAGACATGAAGACTGCAGCTGTTGAAACTGAATTTCTATCTCAAGAGAGAGCAAGACATTAAAACTACAGCTGTTGAAACTGAATTTCTATCTCAAGAGTGAACAAGACATGAAGACTGCAGCTGTTGAAACTGAATTTCTATCTCAAGAGTGAACAAGACATGAAGACTGCAGCTGTTGAAACTGAATTTCTATGTCATATGTGAACAAGACATGAAGACTGCAGCTGTTGAAACTGAATTTCTATGTCATATGTGAACAAGACATGAAGACTGCAGCTGTTGAAACTGAATTTCTATGTCAAGAGTGAACAAGACATGAGGCTGGGTGGGGAGGGGAATGGAGGAGGGAGTTGGGGGGGGGGGGGGGCTGGACAAAGGGAGGCAGTGCAGTATGTTTTAGCAAATTTTGACTCCAGTGATGTTCAGAGATATTTTTTCAAACCTTTAACCGATTTCAAAGAAAATAACTCAAAACGCTGTAGAAATGTATTCCCAGCCATCATCACTGTAATTTCAAACCTTTAACCGATTTCAAAGAAAATAACTCCAAACGCTGTAGAAATGTATTCCCAGCCATCATCACTGTAATTTCAAACCTTTAACCGATTTCAAAGAAAATAACTCCAAACGCTGTAGAAATGTATTCCCAGCCATCATCACTGTAATTTCAAACCTTTAACCGATTTCAAAGAAAGTAACTCCAAACGCTGTAAAAATGTATTCCCAGCCATCATCACTGTAACTTCAGAGCTTTAAAGTGTACTACAATATAAGTTACACCCACTAAATACAGAAAAAAAAAGTTCATTAACACACACCACACAACACAACAGGTTCAACTGCCATTAACTGCAAGAATACCTGAGTGACAACCAAGAATCCATACGGCAGTGCAACACAATCTACCAAAAAAGAATGAAAAGCACAAGGTGTCAACATCCACTCTTCAGCCATATATATTAATGGACCAAATGATGACTCTGCACCACTTTGAACTGAAGTTGCCTGAGCAAGAGTAAAAATCAAGTCAAGAACACTTTATTATCTCCATAGAGAAATTGAGAGTGGCCATAAAAATAACCAATCACAAATCATGAATCACACCCATCCATCCACCCACCCACCCACTCACACACAGAGAATAATATAACACACACACACACATATATATATACAAACAAGCTTTCTGATCTTATTGAAAGTACAGTTTTGATTCTGAAGTTTGATGGAATTGGGAACAAAACTGTTTTCAGTTCTATTTGTTTTGAATTTTGGAATATGGAATCTTCGTTCAGATGGAAGAACATTTTTAACAGCAAGAGACCAAGGTTTATGAAGACAGTATATTCTAGATTAGCATTTTTTTGTAGATAAATTGAGTATTTGCATTAAGATTCAGCTTATCATCTAAAATAGTACCCAGATACTTATATTCACTTACATGATCCACTTTTGGTTGGACAGTTTTGACAGAGTATATAAACTGGTCTTCAAGAATGCGGGTGTCACGAGCCCTATGACGATTGGCCCATCTAGGGTGGTAGAATTACTCATTTATTTATTGTTGTGGTTGTCGTGTATCAGTCCCTTAATATGGCTTGTGGTGTGTTTGCACCTTAATGTCGTTCAGCTCAGGTTAGGTTTACTTTCTCTCTCTCTCTCTCTCTCTAATTTCACTGTCCGTGCAATTCATCCTGCAGGTTCACGGGTGGCTGGTACCTTTCTCTTGAACTGGCTGTCTCTATCGGCCTCTCACCTGTCTTTTTACCTGCCACACGTGCAGCATTCCTCTTAGCTTGAGGTATTCTCACTCTGTGACGTAGGGTGGCATGTTGGCTACCATAGGTTAGGGAGGTTTGCTCTTCACTCGAGCGGAAGATGTCCCTGGGAGCACCCGCTCGGTTTTGGTTCTCTACCACATCGCCGAAGGTACGGTCGGTACCTTCATTCCTGCAGTCGGCCTGTAGGGGAGGGACGTCACGTCATCTTTTCCGCATCTGCTCTGCTGGTCCTCTCGACTGGACAGAGGGCAGAGAGTCGCTTGACCCGCCACTTTTGGGTCACCCACGGGTAGCTGGTAAGCATCAGTTTCGTGGCTTTTTGTTTTTTTTGTTGTTAGCCGGCTAGTTCTTCTCTTTTGCGCAATTTCCTTTTGGTTTCAAAATTATAAAAGAAATATTGTTTGAGACCACTTTTCTCTGGCCATTCAAAATTATATCCAAAATTCTTTCTCCTTTCAACGCATCTGTGATGCGGTAGTCGGTGGGGATTGGGGAGAACCTGGTGATTTAGGGTTGGGACTTGCTTGGTCTCGCTCGTCCTCCCCTGTCACAATTGCCGGTCTCTTATTCTTCGGCCACCGTCTGTTTGTGTTTGCAAGGGGAACGAGTGTTTTGTGTTTGCGAGCGTGCGTACGCGTGATTAGTCGTTTGGATGCGTGATTGGAGAATTATTTTTGAAATGTTACTATAAAATGTGGGGATAATCGTGCCATTGAATTACTATTTGTAAATGTGATGACAGTTGTAAAGTAATGGTTGTTGTACTCAAGTTCAAATCCTAAGAAAGGAAAATGTTGAACGTGAGTGAGAGAAGGATAAATTGCTATTCGTTTTTTTAGCCCGTTAATTTAATGTAATCTCTTGCCTGCATTGTGTGAGGAGACCTTCAGCGAACATTCCTCATTTGGTTTGTTTACTGTGTTATGCTCAGGTCTGTGTTGAGCTGGTGTTACTAATGTATTCAGCAAACACCTCCCCTCGCCCACCATGCGAGTGGCTGTTAGGATTAAGCAGCAAATTTCAGACCGTACTGACTGCAGGGTTCCAGTACCCTTTCTTCTTTCCTTCCAGTTCCTTCCGTTTTCTCTCCTCCTGGGGGCGTCACCCGAGGCTTGCGCTGTTGGGGGCCACGCAGTGTGAGGAGTACGTGGACCTTGCTGGATGGTCCTAACCCCTGTCCGGGACCTTCAGCGACAACGCCTCGACCCACGGGTATCCTTCTTTCCTTCCAGTTCCTTCCGTTCTCCTTCCGGGGACTTCACCCGAGGCTTGCGCTGTTGGGGCCGCGCAGTGTGAGGAGCACGCGGACCTTGCTGGATGGTCCTAACCCCTGTCCGGGACCTTCAGCGACAACGCCTCGTCCCACGGGATGCGTTCTCCACTGTCCTCAGACTTCCTACAGCCATGTGACCAGTGTGGTTAGCTCTGTGTCGTGCAATTTGGGGGTGTGTGTGTGTCAAGGGTGTCGGCATTGAAAGACTCTGTTCAAGAACAGACCCGGTTTGGGGCACCTGATTCGACACGGTACTCTCAGAGGACTTTGGAGAGACAAGGGTGAGGGGGAACCACATGAAGCACAAAAAAGGAACGTGTGTTGGAAATGCTTGTTTATGATTATGGTGGGAACCACATGAAGCACAAAAAAAGAACGTGCGTTGGAAATGCTTATTTATGATTATGGTTATGTTGTGTGCGTTGAAATGCTTGTTTGTGACTATGTGTATGTTGTGTGTGTTGAGTGCGTGTTGTGTGTGTTGGAATGCTTATTTGTGACTATGTGTGTGTTGGTGTGAATAAATGGTGTATTGTATTGTAATCTTTCTTGTGTGGTCTCTTGCGAGGCGTGTGAGGTCAGTCACTCCCTTCACTCCCATCTAGACCGATCCTGTCAGGGCAGACCTCCAGGGGTCGGTCGTGACAGCGGGACTCTGAAGTTTTGAACAGTGACAGCAGCAATATTGGCACAAATTATACAGGAACAGCAGGTCATTTTAAAACTACAATGTGATAAAGTTATTGAGATAGTTTACTGTGAGTTTCCATAAAAGAGAAACAAACAAAAAAACATCCTTGGAGACTGATATCAATGAAGCGAACTTGGCCAAGATCAAAATCTGCACAAGTTGCTGACTTTTCTAGATGTTGTGACCAAGCTGCATCGATTTGAATGTGACACTGCGCACTGATCCCCTACCCCTTTCCTCCCTGCCCCTCAAAAACTTGGACACATATGAAACAAACTTGGCCGAGTTGAAAATCTCCATCAGTAGCTGACTTATAAATCTGGTGAGGAAGCAGCACCGATTCATTTGGGAAATTGCAGACAAATGAAGATACGGTCAAGTAACAAGATCCATTAGCCTTGCTTAAACAATCCTCCAGGAAACTGTTGAAGGAAGGTATTAGAGGGAGAGACAGAAACACAAAAGCACACTGAAAACATTGCAGAACAGACAAGGAACACATTTGCAGAGGACTACACTTTAACAGCTGACTTGACTCACAGACCTGAAAGAACCTGGTGAACTGTTCTTTACTGTGATGTCTCCATGATTCACCATGGAGTTGAAAGAGAAGACACACAAAAAAACAAATGTATATATGGAGTGAGAAGTTAAACTTACACTGCACATACACCTGTACGCTGTTCACCATAGTCGAATCCCGTTCTGTTTCAATCCAACAAATATACTCCCCAGCATCCATTGTCCCTTTGATCTTGTGGCTTAGCTGGATGCTGGTGTTGGTCACTATGGTCACTTCTTCTTCTGGAAACTCATAGGAATCAGTCTGAAACCAGGCAAAACATGAATCATTACTTTCTGTTCAATCATTCAACAATCATTCCTTATGATCTAGAACAGAGAGTTAGAATTACTTGTAGTTGAAAAAAAAGTACATTTTAGATCAACCAAGTTTGAAAGATTAGAACTGCAGCATTGGTTCAGGTCTGGAAATGTGAGCAACCTTTTCAGATCTGAAGAAAGTGTTTGTAGGTGAAACTTAACAATGACATCCCATTGACTGACACCATACTATCATACTTAACTCAGTGCTTCAGCTCCTCATGTTTTGACCTCCAGCTCCAGACATTCTACTTTGAAACTTACCTTCTTCAAACTGACTGTTACGTTTGTTGTGTCGTTTATGAAGTCCCATGAATTTCTCTTTCATTTGTTCAGGATTTTCAAGCATAGGTTTAAACATTTTCTTTTTTGATTATGTAAGACTCATGTTTGGTAACTTCTTTCCTTCCATTCCCCTTTCTTACACCTCACTGCCCCCCCTCCCTGCACCCCCCCCCCCCCTGCCCCCCTCCTCCCCCTGAGCAAGTGTGACGAGATGTGAAATGAGGTATGTGTGTGTAGGTGGGTCCTCTAGGGGAAGGACTGGGGATAATTTCTCAATGGGAATTATCTTAACACTTCACCTACACCCTCTCTCTTACTAGTGGTGGAAGGAGCAACTTTCTGGTACTAGTCATCGAAGAAATTTTTATTTAATTCCGGGACTGGGTAAAATACAGGACAGTGGCTCTGAGATAATTTTCCTTTGGCCTGTACTCATAGAAGTACTTGTAGCTCCAAGAGACAGAATTGAAAGAGAGAAGTTCAAACATTCAACATTTGATTGAACACAGAGAACTGACACAAGTTACGTGCACTTTCACACATCAACTTTTATTGCTTACACATTGGTAAGTATTGGCAGGTCAACTCTGAATAGGCTAGGGTTTAACTTTTCATGGGACTACCACAATAAGGGGCCCTCCCTCACTCCTACTTTACTCGCTTACACTCAGTGCACAGCAAGTTTTAAGTTGGCATACAGGGGGTCTGTCTAAGTTACACTGAATGTAACCAAAGAGATACTCATAGACAGAGTCTCCCCTGTCTCATCATAAAGTGAGGGCAAGGGGTCTGATCGTTTTGAGTCCAGGTGGTAAGCTAACTTAGCTTTGTTTCGGAGAGAGTAGTTGATCTCTCCTGTGGTTGGTGACTGCCCCACTGGTGTAGATTGGAGGTCTGGTGTCGCCCTGGTGTTGGGCGAAGTCCCAGCTTCTGGTACAGCTGCAATGTGTAGCGTGCCCAGGGGTAACCCGGATAGGGTGACCAGGATCCCAGTTCTGCGATAAAGAGAACTTGGTCTGTAGGTGAGAATCTGATGGCTGGTTTGTTGAGTGCTCACATTTACCCTGGTTTACTTTCAGCACAGGAGTGAGACTCAGCCAGCAAAGTATTCTCTATGGTAGAATGTCTGCTATAACTATTAATCTCCCCTTTTGTTTAAAGACTAAGTTAAGCTTACAAAAGGGTAGGAGACAGTAATACAATGTTACATAGTTTCAGTCAAACAACTCTTCCATGTTTCTTATGAATTAAATCACACTGACTTGAGCTACTCTGAGTCCAAGTTCACATGTGGTGTAGACTTAAAGTCATACACTATAAATCATTCCAATAATCACCAGTATTTATAAATGAGGGTAGCAGTTCTTAACCTAGCACAGGCATACTGTTTTTCCTAACCACAATTAATCATGTAATTAATATCTTAACAGACAAAATTGCCTACTGGCAAAAGTCAGGGTAAACACAAAGAACAGTGATCAGAGAGTAAACAAAGAATCATAACTACTGGGAGAGAGCTTGTGCCATATGGTGGCAAGCCAACTCCTACACAAAGTAATCATTCAGTTTGATACATGTTGCTAAGCATTTGTACAAATTTACAATGTTAACGCACACAGCATACATAAAATCAATACATAGATTCCAAAAAGGTAAAACAGAGTTCCAACTCACTTTTCCTGGGAATGAACAGTGAATGACTGGAGATCAACAAGGATACCGGGATTGTCCCACGACTTCTCTAGTTGTCTCTTTTGTCTTCTACTGGTCCGGTCTACAGGCAGTCTTGAGGGGTCAGTGAAGTTATCCCTTGTGTGTCTGGTATATATGGAGTCTAACTGCGGACTTCGAGTTTGACAACCTGTCACTCATACCTCAGGGGTGAGAGGGGGGAGGGATCTAGCCTTATCGCTAGTCGCCTCGGGAACCGTTTGAACTTAATCGGCATATTCCACAACCAGTATAATGTATGCGTCCGACTCGACACCTATTCTTGTGTAGCGAGTCCGGTGACTTAATTCACGAGTTCAGCCAGTGCACGGACTGTGGATATGAAGGGGGGGGGGGCGGTTGGGAGAAGGAGGGAGGTTTGGCGATTGCCTCAGTGTCACTGGGTAGAGAGAGAGAGAGAGGAGGGGGGGGGGGGGGGCACCGCAGTGGAGTCGCGCTTTTGTTTCACGGGATAGAAGGGGAAGGGGAGGGGGTGAGTGGGAGACGGGTCGTTCCACAAATGTAAATGAACTTTTCCCGTGTCGGAGAAACTCCCCGTGTGGGGTGAAGGAGGGTTGAGAGGGGGAGGGGGAGGTAGGCCGGCGAGAACGAAAGGCGTCACGCGTTTACCGTGACGTAAAATATTCCTTCGTCAGAGCATCGTGTCAATCGTGCGATACGCTCCGTCCTAATTGAGAGAAAGGGGGGGGGGGGGGGGGTTGGGAGAGGGGAGTGGGCATAGATTTAAAATCTATTTTTTTGGTTTGGGGTTTTAGTGGGACCGATCGGATGGTTTTGTCAAGCGTTTCATCACATAGGTTCACCTAACAGTTCTGCTTTGATCAGGAATTTGGCGGGAAGCTTGTCACAGCTAAAAGGCCTGATCACTGGGGACATTCAAGCCTGGCTTTCTGAATCCCTTTGGACAGGACTGGCAAAGCAAGGAATGCATATACACTGAGACTGCACCAATCATATGCACCGAGACTGCACCAAGCATATACACTGAGACTGCACCAAGCATATACACTGAGACTGCACCAAGCATATGCACCAAGACTACACCAAGCATATACACTGAGACTGCACCAATCATATACACTGAGACTGCACCAAGCATATACACTGAGACTGCACCAAGCATATACACTGAGACTGCACCAAGCATATGCACCGAGACTGCACCAAGCATATGCACCGAGACTGCACCAAGCATATACACTGAGACTGCACCAATCATATACACTGAGACTGCACCAAGCATATACACCGAGACTGCACCAAGCATATACACAAGAGACTGCACCAAGCATATACACTGAGACTGCACCAAGCATATGCACTGAGACTGCACCAAGCATATACACAGAGACTGCACCAACCATATACACAGAGACTGCACCAAGCATATACACTGAGACTGCACCAAGCATATGCACTGAGACTGCACCAAGCATATGCACCGAGACTGCACCAAGCATATGCACCGAGACTGCACCAAGCATATACACTGAGACTGCTCCAATCATATACACTGAGACTGCACCAAGCATATACACCGAGACTGCACCAAGCATATACACAAGAGACTGCACCAAGCATATACACTGAGACTGCACCAAGCATATGCACTGAGACTGCACCAAGCATATACACAGAGACTGCACCAAGCATATACACAGAGACTGCACCAAGCATATACACTGAGACTGCACCAAGCATATACACTGAGACTGCACCAAGCATATACACTGAGACTGCACCAAGCATATACTCTAGGACTGCACCAAACATATGCACCGAGACTGCACCAATCATATACACTGAGACTGCACCAAGCATATACACTGAGACTGCACCAACCATATACACTGAGACTGCACCAAGCATATACACCGAGACTGCACCAAGCATATACACTGAGACTGCACCAAGCATATACACTGAGACTGCACCAATCATATGCACTGAGACTGCACCAAGCATATACACTGAGACTTTACAAATCATATACACCGAGACTGCACCATTCAAAAGACAGAACACCCACCTCCCAGGCTTATGGAACCAGAACAGGGAACATGCAGAGTGGGAGCTTCTTGCTGAACTTGGTCATAAACAGGTTAACCATCAGTCATAAACAGGTTAACCATCAGTCGAAACCTGAGCTCCCACAACTCCTGGACAGTTTTCTTGTAGAGGGTCCACTCTTGAACCTGCTGAACATCTCTAGGATAATGGTCTTGGAGACTGGTCCTTTATGTTGAATTCATTCACCAACGCTCCTCGTGCAGAACAATCTTCCAACCATTGAGCGCCAGTGGCCGAGATTCAAATCAAGAGAATCTGGCCTATCAGAGGTGAGCCATGTGGGATTTTTCTGCCCTGACCACCTCCTACCCAGAGCTGAGTTTACTACGAGCTTTGTTGGGAAAACTGAGACCACACAGTCGAGCTTCATCCACTTAATGCATGTGTCTCTAAGAGTGCTGCTCAAATTTCCTGACCAACACTGCAGGTGCCTGTATCTGTCAGGCCAGGGTATATTATGAAAGTAAGCGTAGTGTATAACCCTGTCTTGCCGTCTCAGATAAGAATGGAAATCCACAGCATCATCTTCATCATCCTCATTCTTATCGATAAGCATTAAAAAAAAAAAAAAGTCTCCAATTCAGTGGCTCTTCATGCCCTGCTCTCGTGGTGATCTCATTTTCGATACTCTCTCCACGTCTATGGCCTTGGTTTGGCTCCGTTGGGTTCACCGGTATCGGCAAATTCATGGGGGCTGTTGTTTGACAGAGGAAGAGCTCACTCATGCCGGCTCCGCAACTAAGCAATTATTGTTGTCAGAAGTGAGTTTAGTAGGTGGTATCCTGTGTACGCTGGATCACAACAGGCGCCACTGAACTCCACTGAGGTGACTCGGCAGCAGTGGAGTGTCTCCTCCAGTGGGTTCCTCTTGACGACTTGACACTGACTGCTCCATGTGGATTGCTGGTGCCGGGGCTGTAGCGGGACAGGCTGGGCTGTGGCTGTGGACGGAGGCTCCGAAGGAATGAGTGGCATGGATGAAAAAAAAAGAAGATAACTTGGCCTTTTTCAGTTCTCAAGAATGACAGACACACACTGCATGCAAGATGAAACTATTCCCCACATTGCGAGTGTTATCTTGCTTGAAACGAGTTGATCTGAACTGGATTACTCTGTGAAACATTGGTTAAGCAGATTATGATTTTCTTTTTTTCCTCTTTCCATTTTTCAACTTTTGCGATTTTCACAAATTCACAGAAAAGAGCATTGCCTGTGGAAGGGAAAAGAGGTGGGAGAGGGCACAGCCTAGGACTGGCAAGATGGCTGAGACATGTTGTCCACCATAGCTACCTTCTGAATCAGTTCTTGATGCAGTGCCTCTATCTGAGTCCAGACAGGGGAATGATCACGTGCTTGCTGGAGATTAAGATTGCCACCAAACCCCACCCCACCCCTCCTCTCCTCAGCTCCTTCCCCCACCCTCCCAACCTGCCCTGAAGCCACCAGCCCCAAGGTGTCCAGAATCTGGCTGGAGGAAACAGCTCTTTTTCTCCTCAGACCTCATCTCAAACAGACAGGACTGTTTTCTCACCCGACTGCCTGATCCCTAGGATGAGTTAGTTGAGCTGCCTGCAGGACTTTTTTCCTTCTTTCTCTTTCTGTTCCCATCTTCTGTGCCATCTCAGTGGGCGTGCAGCCCAGCCCTTCCTTCTAACTCCCCGTCCACATTCAGTCCCGCCCAGCCTGCCACAGCCCTGGCATTGGCAATCCACAGAGAGCAACCAATGTCAAGGCATCAGGAGGCAATCCACCAGAGGAGACACTGCACTGCTGCCGAGTCATTTCGGTGGAGTTCACCAATGCCAGTTCTGATCCAACATAAGCATGACACCACCTATTATGTCCCTTACTGACAACAAGAACTGCTTAGTTATGGAGCCAGAGTGAGTGACCTCTCCTGCAGGATAATAAAAATGGCTCCGTTCTGGACATACGAATAATTTGCTCAGAGAACAAGAATGGCCAGTCAACAGTTTCATCGTAGGTTCCACCGGATGATCATTGCATGGAGATTGGAATTTGGTCATACCATAAAATATTTCAACATTGAAGGAAATGGCTTGCATAGTGGAAATTCTGTGACGATAATCGAAGAGGACATCCCACAAATCAAGTTTCACTGTAAACTCCTGATAGTGCAGGTGCTCACACTTACTTGTATTAGTTGATAACATTTTAAAAACACAGGAACACAAAGATGAACATATAAGATTGAGCAGTGTCTAGAATGTTTTATTAACTTTATTATAAACACCTCTTTTCTAATGTATTTCTGTCTCTATTATAAACACCTCTTTTCTAATGTATTTCTATCTTATTTCTGTCTCTATTATAAACACCTCTTTTCTAATGTATTTCTATCTCTTTCTCTGTGCATTAATGTGTGTGAGCCAGTGATAGCACGCTTGTGTGTGTGTGTGCATGTGTGAATGTGTGTGTGTGTGTGTGTGTGTGTGTGTGTGTGTGTGTGTGTGTGTGTGTGTGTGTGTGTGTGTGTGCACCACATTTTCTAGTAGTTATTAATGGTGACCCCTAAATATTTTTGTGACCCCCTGAAAATTTGGAAGTGAGTTTTTCATGCCGAGTCTGACCCCCTAATTTTTAGGAAATAATTATCACTGATGGTTTGGATCAATGAGGGATCCACTTCAGACCCATGGGACCAGTCATCGCTAGGCAGCAAGACATGTCAAACTCTATGCTAAAAGTAGTTAGCGCTTGACAACCCAGAATAAGAAAGGGAAACAAACTAATAGTGGAGAAGACACGAAAACAATCAGTTCCCTAGAATATACTCGTGTCAACCAAGTATGTTCTGCTACCGGCTGGGTTTAAAAAATCCCAGAAACAGACAGGAGGTCCCAAAATTAGCTGTAGGAATGAGGGAATAGATTCTAATTTAGCCCCAAGGGAGGGAACAGTTCTGATTGGCTGGCAGTTCAGCAGAACTGTTTCAGCCATGAAGATTCAGGCCAGCAGGGCCAGTCGATTGGTCAGGGTGTTCATCAGAATGATGTGGTGTAGTACACAAAGCCTTACACACATTCACTAATCATTTCTTAAAAATCCTGATGTATTAATTTTTGCAGTATAGAACAGTCTTCAGAGCCACTGATCAAGTTCCATCTCTGACGTCACAGAATCTAACCCCAAAACAGTAATGATGAAGCAACAGAACTAAATCTGGTATTCAGGGATGAATGATGCAAGCCGTGATGGTCACTTACATCATTCTCCAACGTGAAAATGAGGTAACTGGCCGGCCAGCCAACTGTTGAATTCACTGTGCAGGTCACCTGAAGCAGATCTCCAACAAGCACGTATGTGTACGGCAGACCACTGTCTGGACTGCTTCTGACCTCTGGAACAGAAAGCACGTATGTGTACGGCAGACCACTGTCTTTCTGCTTCTGACCTCTGGAACAGAAAGCACGTATGTGTATGGCAGACCACTGTCTTCACTACTTCTGACCTCTGGAACAGAAAGCACACCACCAGGCACTACACCATGTGCATGTCTATGAAAGTAACCAGCATAACACGGCAGGTAATCCATTATAAAAAATGACTATATGAATAAACAGACTTTGTGCTTGGCAGTTTCCAACATTCTATACACCACATAAATATAATAATAATAATAATAATGGTTTCTTATATAGCGCTTAATCAAACGAATTTCTCTACGCGCTTCACAAAGTCATACTACATTTACACCCTTCTCATATACAACAGTACACCTTACACCGAGCTACAAATACTATTACTACAATAACTAACAAATCCTAATCCTACGAGTGTGACATTTACTTATTTTTCAAGTATCACTGCAAAAACTTAATCCTATAACGTTCAATCATACAACAAATACATGTAATAGAGAACATACACTTACGCTACATTTGAAAAGGCCCAGACGGCTATGAGTTATGCGCATACACACACACACACAAACAGAGAGAGAGAGAGAGGGTAGAGAGAGTGAGAGAGAGAGAGAGAGAGGAGAGAGAGAGAGAGAGAGAGAGAGAGAGAGAGAGAGGAGAGAGAGAGAGAGAGAGAGAGAAGAGGAGAGAGAGTCCGTGTGTGTGTGTGCACGCGTGTGCCTGCATGCATTGTGTACATGTATCATGTATGTCTGTGTTTGTATGTATGCGTATGAAACATTGAAAGCGCTTCAGCATGCACGTGTGTGTGTGCATTTAATTTGTGCATTATTCGCTTAATGTGTGTGTATACGTATGCGTGCGGTCTTACAGCTTCTCCATCTCTCTCCGAGACACTAAGGGCTGGTTGTTATATATCACTGACTGAGTGACAGTCATTTCAATGGAAGAGGGAGCCTTGGATTAGGAGCAAGGATAGTATGGGCTAGAGAGTGGTGAAGTGAATATCTCCTTATGTATTCTTACCTTCCCATTGTAAAGTTGTCTCCAAACTCTCCACCTCTCTATCTCTCCTTTTCTCTCTCTCTCTCTCTCTTGCTTAAGGTCTGTGTACATACATGTTTGTTTGTGTGTGTGTGTGTGTGTGTGTGTGTGTGTGTGTGTGTGTGTGTGTGTGTGTGTGTGTGTGTGTGTGTGACTCAGACTCGGACTGAATTTTATTTTCATGAGAACTCTACAGTGACTATTACCCACACACACACACACACACACACACACAAGGTCTCCTGGAGAGCAGGCATGAAGGGCCACAGAATTTGAGACATTCTTCTTCAATGCTGATCGATGAGAATGAGGATGATGAAGATGATGCTGCAGATCTTCATTCTGGTCTCAGACTACATGACAGGGCTGTACTCTACGCTTCCTTTCATAATATATCCCGGCATCAACCAGGCCCGGGAGATACAGGCCCTGCAGTGTTGGTCAGAAAATTTGAGCAACACTGTCAGAGACACATCCCTTTAGTGGATGAAACTCGACTGAGTAGTCCCAGTCTTCCCAGCTGAGCCTGTAGCAAACCCGACTGAGTAGTCCCAGTCTTCCCAGCTGAGCCTGTAGCAAACCCGACTGTGTAGTCCCAGTCTTCCCAGCTGAGCCTGTAGCAAACCCGACTGAGTAGTCCAGTCTTCCCAGCTGAGCCTGTAGCAAACCCGACTGTGTAGTCCCAGTCTTCCCAGCTGAGCCTGTAGCAAACCCGACTGAGTAGTCCAATCTTCCCAGCTGAGCCTGTAGCAACCCGACTGAGTAGTCCCAATCTTCCCAGCCTGTACCAAACCCGACTGAGTAGTCCCAGTCTTCCCAGCTGAGCCTGTACCAAACCCGACTGAGTAGTCCCAGTCTTCCAGCTGAGCCTGTAGCAAACCGACTGAGTAGTCCCAGTCTTCCAGCTGAGCCTGTAGCAAACCCGACTGTGTAGTCCCAGTCTTCCCAGCTGAGCTGTAGCAAACCCGACTGAGTAGTCCCAGTCTTCCCAGCCTGTAGCAAACCCGACTGAGTAGTCCAATCTTCCCAGCTGTAGCAAACCCGACTGAGCAGTCCCTGTCTTCCCAGCTGAGCCTGTACCAAACTCGACTGAGTAGTCCCAGTCTTCCCAGCTGAGCCTGTAGCAAACCCGACTGTGTGGTCCCAGTCTTCCCAGCTGAGCCTGTAGCAAACCCGACTGAGTAGTCCCAATCTTCCCAGCTGAGCCTGTAGCAAACCCGACTGAGTAGTCCCAATCTTCCAGCCTGTACCAAACCCGACTGAGTAGTCCCAGTCTTCCCAGCTGAGCCTGTAGCAAACCCGACTGAGTAGTCCCAGTCTTCCCAGCTGAGCCTGTAGCAAACCCGACTGAGTAGTCCCAGTCTTCCCAGCTGAGCCTGTAGCAAACCCGACTGTGTAGTCCCAGTCTTCCCAGCTGAGCCTGTAGCAAACCCGACTGAGTAGTCCCAGTCTTCCCAGCCTGTAGCAAACCCGACTGAGTAGTCCCAGTCTTCCCAGCTGAGCTGTACCAAACTCGACTGAGTAGTCCCAGTCTTCCCAGCTGAGCCTGTAGCAAACTCGACTGAGTAGTCCCCTGAGTCTTCCCAGCTGAGCCTGTAGCAAACCCGACTGTGTAGTCCCAGTCTTCCCAGCTGAGCCTGTAGCAAACTCAACTCTGGGTAGGAGGTGGTTGGGACAGAAAAAATCCCACATGACTCTGATGGGAATAGAACCCACAACCTCCTAGCCGTGAGTTCGCGATGCTAACCACCAAGATTTTCTAGCAGATTTATGCAAATTTCAAGAATGGTCCTTGGAGACTTACAAAAAGCCTGGACTCAGGTTAAAACATGAAAAGTTTCAGTCTGATTAAAAACTACTTTGCAATCTGTTTTGTGTTTACATGCACTTTACATAGCAATGAACGTCAGCTGTGAGGCATCTCAGCAGACTTATCTGCTTGAAAAATATTCACTTACCACCCAAAGTCTCTTGGGCAGAGACAGTTGCCAGGGTGATTGACAACAGCAGCAGTAGAGGCACCGGGACTCTGATCTGACGAGCCATGGCTGCAGACACCAACTCTGGTACAACATAAACCATAGAAACAATCACCGATTTTCCAATACAAACTATGCTGGACACAAACTGTTCAGAGCATGAGAGTGTTAAGGGGTTGGAGTGTGTGGGGAGTGGTGGTGAGAAGTGTGGTGGTGAGGGGGCAAGGGTACTGGGTGGAGGGGGAGGGGGTTGACTACTATTTTCAATATCCCAAATGATTTTTCTTTCTGTTTTGGCACAATGCAACATAACTTTTTTTTTAACCTTTTTTTCTTTAATTTCTCTTTGTTAGGGGTACTCCCCACCCCCCTTCCTTCCTCCCCAAGCACTGACTGGTAGCAACTGTGATGTGAAGAGATCTGCTGCACCGACGTTTCAAATTTACACAAAACTACAATAGCTTCCTCCTCTCTGATGTTCTGCTCCGTTAGCCTCTCTCCTCACTGAATTTTCATTGCATGTTCACTGTTTTTACTGATGGCATTGCACATATTATCCACGAACACACACTGCAAGCCCAGGACACTTTTTTTTTTTGGTGGTCTCGATTTTTTCCCCATCTTGCTGCATTCTGGAAGTGATCAATTGATTACAAGTTGTAAGAAGAAGTGGAAAGTAACTGAAATGTTTTCCACTTCATCACCACCTTTCCTATCGATTTTTCACCAAGTCAGACATGGCAGTCAATATTTCTGGTCAAGCTGCACCTAATTATCTGCTGTCATGATCATACATGGCTGAAATGATTTCAAACCATCCTGTACACATTTCATTGTTCATTTATTTCAGGTCTGTGAGATACTTCCTGTTCAAGGGAACTAAGTCTGACAGGCGGGGCCTCTTCTACACCATGCCCAAGCAGACAAAGTTGAGCTTGTTGCAGGACAGACAAAGCTGAGCTTGTTGCAGGACAGACAAAGTTGAGCTTGTTGCAGGACAAAGCTGAGCTTGTTGCAGGACAGACAAAGTTGAGCTTGTTGCAGGACAGACAAAGTTGAGCTTGTTGCAGGACAGACAAAGCTGAGCTTGTTGCAGGACAGACAAAGTTGAGCTTGTTGCAGGACAGACAAAGCTGAGCTTGTTGCAGGACAAAGCTGAGCTTGTTGCAGGACAGACAAAGTTGAGCTTGTTGCAGGACAGACAAAGTTGAGCTTGTTGCAGGACAAAGCTGAGCTTGTTGCAGGACAGACAAAGCTGAGCTTGTTGCAGGACAGACAAAGCTGAGCTTGTTGCAGGACAGACAAAGCTGAGCTTGTTGCAGGACAGACAAAGCTGAGCTTGTTGCAGGGACAGCATAGATTCAGGTTCTGGACGAGTGGAAGTAAAGTAAACCAACACTTCTCATAGATCAACAACATGGCCTACTGATTTTCCCTCTGAAATCATTTTCAAACTACTATTTTGATTCATTTCAGGCTTTCATAACTGGCCAACTGATAGTAATCCACATTTAAATTTGCTGTTTGCTTTTTCAAACAAAAGTACTGGAAACACACACAGACACACACACACACCACACAAACACACCACACACACAAACACACCACACACACACACTCACAAACACACCACACACAAAACACACCACACACACTCACATACACACAAACACATACAAATACACATGTACACTCACATCACACACACACACACACACACACACACACACACACACACACACACACATCACACAGTCACCACACCACACAACATACACACTCACACACATCCACACACACACACATATACGCATACACGCATGCCCATACACACACACACACACACACACACACACACACACACACACGCGCGGAGAAAAACAACTGATATAACAAAAAATCAGAAAAAGGCGCTCTCCTCATTTTATTCAGTCTTGTATACCCCTCAGGTATCTAGAATTTTATCCTAAGTATATACCATATCAGTATGGTTGGGCATCTTACTTGCATGTAGAGCGAAGCTTTTTCATTTCTCCTCCCACACCCTTCCTCCCCCCTCCCATACACCCACAAGCTGTATGAGTAATATGTAATATGTCAGCCTGTAACCCATCCATGCTCTAATGATTTTTGCCTCCCACACATACATGTTGACACACCGATGTTTCTGCGTACCAGTGTATGTGGGCCCATAGCATGTGTGTGTGTGTGTGTGCGTGTGTGTGTGTGTGTCTGTGTGTGTGAGTATGTGTGTGTGTGTGTGTGTGTGTGTGTGTGTGTGTGTGTATGTGTGTGTGTGTGTGTGTGTGTGAGTATGTGTGTGAGTGTGTGTGTGTGTGTGTGTGTGTGTGTGTGTGTGTGTGTGTGTGGAGAGAGAGAGAGAGAGAGAGAGAGAGAGAGAGAGAGAGGAGAGAGAGAGAGAGAGAGAAACAGAGAGAGAGAGTGCGTGTGTGTATGTGTGTGCACATGCCTATGTTTGTGCGTGCATGCTTTCATGCATGTATGCGCGCATGCATCATGCGTGCATGCATCCATGTCTGTGCATACGTGTGTGTGTGTGTGTGTGTGTGTGTGTGTGTGTGTGTGTGTGTGTGTGTGTGTGTGTGTGTATGTGTGTGTGTGTGTGTGTGTGTGTGTAGAACTATTCTGGGTGTATGTTAATTGCTTTGATGTGTTGAGGAGCTAACCTTGAAAATGGAGGATGACAGTATGGATAGGACTCAAGGGAGGACAGCACTGTATTTGAGGGAGAAAGAAAAACACGGAGTGGCACTGGGGCAAGGGGAGGGAACACACACATACACACACACACACACACACACACACACACACACACACACACACACACACACACACGTTCTTTTGGAACTGCAAACAAACACAGACAACAGCAGGCGAGGTATTGAACATCACATTGCATATATATACATTCATCAAGTCCACACCACCTTAACAGTAACACTGCCTCTATCCCACAGTCAGTGCCTGGTAATTTATTCACTGCGTACATGCAAGTCCAACTAAGTTGGTGGTTTCAATGAAGAAAAATGACAACAACAGTAGAGAAACAGCTTAAAGAAGATAAGATAATGTTGCTTATAGCCCAGCCGACCGCAAAGGGCCACATCAGGGCTGAGCTTAAGAAGACATTCTCAAAATGAATAATGATGAAAGAAGGTAAGGTTTAACAGGTTGAAGATGGGGAGGAAAGATCAAAAACAAAAACAAAACAAAAAGAGAGAAAAAAGCAGGAAGATATAACTCTGAGGGTAGCAGACATCCGAAATAGTGACAGCACTTACCAAATTTTTTTGTCTCCACCACAATATAGAAAAAAGAAAGAAAAAAAAGAGACAGTAGTCTGCACACTTCTCCATGCAATACACCAATGAAACTACTGCAAGCCAGATTATACAGTAATTGCACCACACCAAAACCACAAGCTGCACAGGTAAAACCTTGTCCCATGCATAAACCAGTTGGCATGCACACGGGCTATGCACATTTAGACCGAATCAATATTCTTTGTCAAGGCCTGATCGATCCCCAACCTGGAGATCCCTTCAACTCTACTATTCTAGGGGAACAAGCCAGCACAAACTCAACACAAATCTGCTCGTTATATATAATTCATCACTGTTGTTGTTGTTGTTGTTGCAACTGGGTTGCTGTCATTATTGTGGATCTTGTCACTGATGTTGGTGTTTCCTGTGGGAGTAGTGGATAGCCTTGATGTCTTTTGAATGGATTCAACTACTTTAAGATCTGAAGCAAGTTTAAGGCAGAGGTGGCAAAAATGGGATGGGGATAAAGTGGGTGGAGCCATGGAAGGGGGTGGGGGGAGGAATGGTGGAGAGAGGGTGGGAAAGGGGTAAACTGGGGGAAAAAAGTGGAGGCAGGATAAGTAATGTCATGATTTTAAACATGTCAAAGTGGAGGCAGGATAAGTAATGTCATGATTTTAAACATGTCAAAGTGGAGGCAGGATAAGTAATGTCATGATTTTAAACATGTCAAAGTGGAGGCAGGATAAGTAATGTCATGATTTTAAACATGTCAAAGTGGAGGCAGGATAAGTAATGTCATGATTTTAAACATGTCAAAGTGGGGGCAGGATAGGTAATGTCATGATTTTAAACATGTCAAGGGCAAAGGAAAGGGGGTTAGAGAAGGTGAGAGGGGGAAGGATGGGGAAGGAGGAGGAGGTGAACAGTTGGTATACACTCAAATGACAAACAAACAGAAACAGATGAAGTCTAATCTGACTGATTTTGGAGCCAGGATTACCATTAAAACCTTATCGACTAGATCATCTTTAAAGATTATCGCTAATATCAGTACTGTCAGCATGTTTTCTTTTCCTATCTCCCTATCCCACAATACTGTGGAGTCGCCCCATAGGTACTTATTTTGGAGTCTTTATTGCATATGCACAGTGTTTGTTTCAAATCAAAACAAGCATTTCTTAAATCAAAACCAGATAGAGCAATCTGTTTTAAAAATTCCACCAGTGTGGTGTGTGTGTGTGTGTGTGTGTGTGTGTCAGTTGTGTGTGTGTGTGTGTGTGTGTGTGTGTGTGTGTGTGTGTGTGTGTGTGTGTGTGCATGTGTGTGTACGTCTATGTGTGTGTGGTGTGTGTGTGTGTGTGTGTGTGTGTGTGTGTGTGTGTGTGTGTGTGTGTGTGTGTGTGTGTGCGCACGTGTGTGCATGCATGCCTGTGCGTGGTTGTGTGTGTGTGTGTGTGTGTGCCTTTGCATGTGTGTGTTAAGGCATATGTAAGCATGTGCATATACATACGTGTGTGTCACATGCATGAAAGCGTACCAGAGTAGTAGGCCGAAAACAAGCCCGAAGGGTGATCAAGAGAGAGAGAGAGGAACTGTGGTGAATACACTGAATGGTATTTTCAAAACTGTGGGCTGCTCCTGTGAACTGCACATTGAAATGAAAAGAAAGTCATGAAAATAACTACACAAACAAAACCTAGAAACCTTGAGTAACCTACAACCTATTTTACAAAGGGATACCAACATACAGCACCCATCATCATCAAGACACAAAACAAATCTACTTAAACTCAAGACAACTGAGATCAATAGTCCAGTATCATTGGCAACATGTCTTTCCCAGCTGCGGAAACTTCTGACATGTATACAAACTCGGACAGTTTTTCTGACATGTATACAAACTCGGACAGTTTTTGTCAAAGGAATCTGGGCTACAGTTGTGTGCAACTTCAAAAAATTATCTTCCAGTGATTCTGGTCTCCGCTGCTACTAGATGGATAGGGGGACTGTGCTAAGCTGAGTGCAACTGGTGTGTCAAACGATGAACATCCAGACAACTGGTGTGTCAAACGATGAACATCCAGACAACTGGTGTGTCAAACGATGAACATCGAGACAAGCAATTCAAGCATCCACTACAGTGACAGCAATTAGAGAAGGTCTGATATACACCATCACAACAACACTGAAAGATGACGATAAACATCCATCATGATAACAATGACTTCTGATATACACCCATCACAACAGCACTGAAAGATGACGATAAACATCCATCATGATAACAATGACTTCTGATATACACCCATCACAACAACACTGAAACAAGCGGATAACCATCCATCATGGTAACAATGACTTCTGATATACACCCATCACAACAACACTGAAAGATGACGATAAACATCCATCATGATAACAATGACTTCTGATATACACCCATCACAACAACACTGAAAGATGACGATAAACATCCATCATGATAACAATGACTTCTGATATACACCCATCACAACAGCACTGAAAGATGACGATAAACATCCATCATTATAACAATGACTTCTGATATACACCCATCACAACAACACTGAAAGATGACGATAAACATCCATCATGATAACAATGACTTCTGATATACACCCATCACAACAGCACTGAGAGAAGAGGATAAACATCCATCATGATAACAATGACTTCTGATATACACCCATCACAACAACACTGGGGAGAGAGGATAAACATCCATCATGATAACAATGACTTCTGATATACACCCATCACAACAGCACTGAAAGATGACGATAAACATCCATCATTATAACAATGACTTCTGATATACACCCATCACAACAACACTGAAACAAGCGGATAACCATCCATCATGGTAACAATGACTTCTGATATACACCCATCACAACAGCACTGAAAGATGACGATAAACATCCATCATGATAACAATGACTTCTGATATACACCCATCACAACAGCACTGAAAGATGACGATAAACATCCATCATGATAACAATGACTTCTGATATACACCCATCACAACAGCACTGAAAGATGACGATAAACATCCATCATGATAACAATGACTTCTGATATACACCCATCACAACAGCACTGAAAGATGACGATAAACATCCATCATTATAACAATGACTTCTGATATACACCCATCACAACAGCACTGAAAGATGACGATAAACATCCATCATGATAACAATGACTGAAAGAGAATGAAATGAATGTCTGTCCATCATACTGGCGGAAAAGTGAGAAAAGCTAAAGAACATCAATGACACTGTCCTGAGATCTTCAAAATCCTGATGCACATTCCCACTGAGGCCAGACACTTTCAGCGTCATCAACAAATTTGTTCAAGCCACCACAATGCATCCATACTTCTCAACCACAGCTTAATTAAATCAATGAAGAGGCCCAAAAGCAATTGAACTACCACAATCTGAGAGATTGGTAAGTATCTGGGCACAGACTGAATTTTCAGGAAATTCGGAAAATATGACTGAATGATGAAGAGTCATGATTTCATTCATTCAGTGTCAGATATTTAGTAAAATAGTATTACCGGTACATACATGATACATGCACACACACAAACACACACAGATATATATATAAATACATTAAAAGGAAACACAATGCACTTAATGTCATAATATTTTGCCAAATTTTCGGCCATGCGGCCTTCTTCTGGGGCTTGTTTATTGACCTGTACATATATACAGATAGACCGATAAAATCCTATAAAATCTACTGACAATGGGAAGGCCACTTAGTTTCATTTCTGAATGCCACTGTCACTACATGATCATCTTGTCACACAGAATTACTAACATGCACCATAGCCAATGCAATACATAACAAATCAATACCAGGACATGGTTGAGAATCAATACCACTGTTACGGATGGGTGCTTGGTGCATGTGTGTCTGTGTGTCTGACTCTCCCAGAAATATGGATGTGTGCTTGTGCTTTCCTACCACACACACACACACACACTCAACCGCTAATAAACAGCCAGGTAACACAACCGCAGTTCTTTTCTTATTTTTTCCTATGCTGCCTGGGCCATCGAACACATACAAAATATCATCATTAATAAACATGAATAACACATATTTGAGCACAAACCAACTATGGGTGAACAATACTATTATGAGTATATGTGGTGCACACACCAACAGTCTGTCACAGGCACTGTCTTAACATGGAGCACACCCCAACTATGGGTGTATAATATCATATAGGCATTGCACACACTAACTGTCTCTCACATGCACTGCCTGGCTTAAGGGGAGCGCAGTCTGTAAGTAGGGGTAGACGCAGGTGACGAACAAAGTCGACGCGATGACACTGTGACTGTCAGAAGGGGTAGTGAGTGACGACGGAACGATGCAGTCACGTCTCTGTCCACAAGGAAGTAACCACTTCCTACATCCAAAAAAAAGAACCCCATGAATTAGCCCGATCACACTGAAGTAGCTCTCTGCTATTTTTGAGGCACCAGCCTCCACTTCCCAGAGCTGTGGCTCTGTTGCTGCACAGCAACAAGGGTCTCACAATTCACAGGAACGACGCTGACGCTGCAGGTTGTTGTCAACACAGGCGGTGGTTCTGACTAGGCAGGACCAGTGCAGGGTGCAGCTTGCGAACAGGACTTTGGGTCTCGAACCCGAGGCGACGACTTCTCGCGCAGAAGAGGCGCTGTCTCAGCTGGCTTGTTGGGTCTACTCTATACTGGCATGCACCAGCCTCTCACACACCCGGCACGGTGGAGAACGGGGACACACAACAGGCACCGGACCCAAGGTAGGGACAACCAGTTCCCAAATACACCAGGGACACACTCAACCTGGGGAACTTAGAAAACTTCCTTGACTATCCAACCTACTATCCATAGTTTTTTAATCACACTCACAGTTATCACACTCACAGTTAATAATGGCTTCCTATTTTTATCGTAAACAGAGCACTTTATCTAAAGCCAAAATTGACAAGGTTTTAATAAGAAGAGACACTTTACTTCAAGATTTCAAAATTACTATTTCAAAAGTTCAACACGATGAGACGTCATCTTTCTTCAAAAATCATAACCTTCACGTTAGCAAGGAAAGACTACCACATAGACCTTTTCGTAATGAGCGATAGCATAACGAAAGATTTCCACATAGACCTTCACAATGAGCCAAAGTATAATTAGTGTATCATTACCTTCCCTCATCTAGTTCGTGACAAAAGGTTTTGGTCATTTCACAAGATCATAACGTAGTGTTTCAACATTTTACAAAATCACTACCTCTCAAGAAAAAACGTTTTGATTCATCTTTTTTTTTTTTTCATTTTTATCAAAAGCAACCATTCTCCATTCTCAACATCCGTCTCACATACATGACACAATCTTTGCCGTCTCACATACATGACACAATCTTTGCCGTCTCACATACATGACACAATCTTTGCCGTCTCACATACATGACACAATCTTTGCCGTCTCACATACATGACACAATCTTTGCCGTCTCACATACATGACACAATCTTTGCCGTCTCACATACATGACACAATCTTTGCCGTCTCACATACATAACACAATCTTTGCCGTCTCACATACATGACACATCTTTGCGTCTCACATACATGACACAATCTTTGCCGTCTCACATACATGACACAATCTTTGCCGTCTCACTACATGACACAATCTTTGCCGTCTCACATACATGACACAATCTTTGCCGTCTCACATACATGACACAATCTTTGCCGTCTCACATACATGACACAATCTTTCCCGATCTCACATACATGACACAATCTTTGCCGTCTCACATACATGACACAATCTTTGCGCATTTCTTGTTTAACACCAGGTAGATGTTCACTAACAGTAACATCACCTCACATACATAGCATAAGCTAGTTTTAAATAACTCTCAACGTGCTTTCCATACATTCCTATTTATCACAAGAAAGCATCTAGATATCAAAACAATTTAACTGTCGGAATGATTTCCATACATTCCTATCCATCAGTAATAAAATTATAAGAGAAAGGTTATTCATCACTGGTATCCATCAGCAATTACATACATATGAGAAAGGTTATTCATCACTGGTATCCATCAGCAATACATACATACGAGAAAGGTTTCCATTTAGCTCCCCGCATCGGAATCCAGAAGGATTTTCCTTTGGCATCCCACAGTATAAATCAAATAAATTCAGGAACACCATAAACACACGACAGTTTCCATTGCTCACCTCTGGAGTCACCATCGCAACCCTTTACAAAGAATAAACAACAACTTTTTTTACCCCCCTTTTTGAAACAATAATAGAGCATAAGCCATGTCTATTTTGATCACAGCATGCTTCCTCTTCTCTCTATCCGACGGAGGTTAAAAGACAATTTACTTCTACACTGTGGCAAGTAAAAGCATACCAAAGCCATGAATGTTTTCTCTTTTTTCTTTTTAAAACACAAAAACCTTCACTGGCGCTGAAGAAGTTACAAACCCTTAACATGGGGGAAATGATTTCGATTTAAATTCTCAATTTGTTAACTAACTCAACATACCTGGCTGTCACAACAACTAAACTGAGTCCCTCATCAGCTGGACTGGGTAGGTGAACTAGCCGGAATTTCTTCAGAGACTGATTGGCTACCCGCGCTCATTCGACTTTATACGGTGTACAGGTGAACACCAATTAACCAATCTAACAAACCGGTTTTTCTAGCGGAGTTATTGTAAAAACTGACATTGGACAAAAAATGGTCCGTCACAACCACTTAAATTCAATATCAATATCATGAACATGTATGTCACAAACAGTTGACTGGACCCCGGAAAATGGCTTGGAACAACACCTAGACCAAAATCAATTGTGTGTTGGGTGATTACTATTCATAACTATAGATTAGCATGTCTCAGGATGAATTGAATATGACCATGTGATTCATATGATAAGCAAACTAATAAATTAAATGTAAATTATTACCTAAGCCTAATCTTAAAAAAAGTTTGTCTCAAACACAATCAGAACAGAATGCCCTTTTTTGATAAGATAAGAAAGTTAGGGTTCTTATGCCCGTGCCGAAAAGGGCCCCTTCGGGTGTCACCCTTTAAAAAATAAAACTCTTGTATATTAAATTTTAAAAAAAAAAAAAAAATAAAAAAAACAACCTTTCCACATCTCTTTAAATGACTTCATCTGAAACGCCCCAAAAAATCTTTGAAAAAAATCTTTGTGCCGTAAAAATTTTAAATAGATGAAAAATGTTAAATCTCTCTCAAAAACTCAGGATCATGTGGGCGGGCATCCCTGAACAGGATCTTCATGGACTCCGCGTAAAATTTTTGTGTCTCCATCGTGAAGTCAAAACCCTTTAAAAAGAACTTTTTTCTTTGGGGGCGCATGACGGGAATGCCCCACGGGCTTTTCACTTTTTTAAAAAGGTAAAATGGGTAAAATCGAATGGCCGGTGTGCGCCGGCCAAAAACCTTTTTCCTCTTTGACCCCCGGGTTGATGGAGGAAGCCCTTAGGTTTGGAGGATCGAAAGGTTTTTTACTCGTCTGGTGTTCCAACTCCTGCCAGAGGTCTCTCCAAATCGTTAATTTTGGGTTTCACATCTGGCAGGGGTATGTGTTGGACATTTTTCTTGTGGCGTTCTTGGAAAAAACGATCAACCATTTCGTTCCGCGTGCCAACGACCAGGAACCCAAGCAAGAGTAATTTTGAACTGTCCCCCTTCAATTTGCTAAAAATTTTTAAAAAAAAGTAAAAAGTTCTGGAGTGAAGGTTGCGGCCAGCTATGGCCCCAAAGCTGACAGCGAACCCGACAGAACCAGAAAGCCCCTTCAAAAAATGTGAGTTATCTTCAAAGCCAAACCAGAGCTTAAGTTCAGCGAATGACAAAAGTTTAAATGTATTTTCCCAAAACAGTATCTGAGAAGGAGCCCAGGGCATAGGTGCACAGGCCATCCATCTTCAGCTTGGAACCACCCGGAAAATTTTTTGAAAGGGGGGGAATTTGGAACAGAGCTCAGCATACAACCCTTGTACGCCAGAGAGTGGTAGCCTTTGCGAAAATGAAGATAAAAACAATTTGGTGTGAAAAAGGCCAGGGGAAGTTGACCCGGGAAATTTGAAAAATCGGATACTACCCTAGTCTAACCTCATTCCCACGTGAGGCTGCATACGAAACCAAACGGCGGAATACTTTGGGGTTGTTTCAACTTTTTGGAACGGAGGGTAAAGACACAGTAAAGGGGCGGTTCTGCGGTTCTGAAAAACAGCGGATATAATAATTCAAAGACATTTTCAGCCTGCGGTTGGACGTGGGGTTCACCGCCTGGGGGGGGGCGGGTGTCACGGGGGTGGTGCGGAACGCCCCAAGACAGGACGAAGCCCTTGATGGTGGATGGGCCCAAAGAGTTTGAGGAAAGAGGGTCTTCCCAAGCCTACACGGCAAAAACCGAGCCCCATTTTGGAAGGCCCAAGGGTTTTGTAGGGGCAAAGTTTTTTATCGCGCCCCGTCGGTGTGTGCTTGACCCGCAGAATATTCAGGCTTTCTGGCAAAAAGTTTTGAGGTTTTTGATGTGGTGAAAAATTTTGGTTTTTTGGTCAAAAAAAACTCCGGGAAATTTTGGTTTTTCAATTGAAGGGTTTGATTTCTAGACAAATTTCGGCACAAAAATCGACGAAAATTGGGGAAAATGAATTGACTGAGTTTTGGTAGGGGGAGAAGGTAAACCCGTTTTCCTCGGCCCATGTTGGTTTCTGTTGACGAAATTGGAGTCGACGCTGACCTGTAGTAAGAAGCCCCAACTGCATACAGCGCAAAATCTCAAACAACAGGGGACTGGGTGCCGTCTTACCGATTGGAAAATGTAATTTTTTTTTAAATGTGAAAGGGCGGGAAAAATGGCTGCCCCGGGGGAACCCCCAACCCCTCCCCTGGATGCAGGAGTGTGGTGCCAACACGCCCGGGAAAATGTGATCGGTTTTAAAAAAGTTCTAAATAAACGAGGCGGGGCCCGAAACCAAGTTGTGAGGCCTGAGGACACCTGTTTCCGTGGTGTCATACCGCCTTTTCGAGGCGAAAAATAGCGCCACAGTGTTGTTAAAAAGGCTTGCGGGGTGGTTTCCAGACGGTTGTGGTCAACCGTCGAGTGGTATTTCCTAAAACGGCACTGTTCACTGGCCAAAGACCTCTTTCCCGCTTCCACATCAGACAGGAGTTGACCATCTTTTCCACAGCTTACGAGGCGCTGGTCAGGCAAAAGGGCGATAGTTGGAAGGGGTTGGTAGGGTCCTTTCCAGGTTTTGGAAGGGGAAAAAGATCAGGGCTGTCCCCCAGGAGGGCGGAAAGGACCCTGTGGCCCCCATAGGTTTTAGATTTGGAGAAGATTTGGGAAAAGCTTTCGGGAAAAATGTTTCAAAACCCTGATAGATGTCATCCAGACCAGGGGCAAAATCAGGGGGGTTTTTTGTAAAGCTAATTTGAGTTCCCGTTGAAAAAGGGAAATTATAGGTTTCAAGTTTCTGATGTGTTTGTATGAAGATTTTTCTAATCTCTTTGTTTTTTAAAAAGGGACTGCAGATTTTTTAAAGAGAGGTTTCTTTTGGAGGTGGGGGCCAACGATTGGAACAGCTTTTTTGTCAGTGATCAAGCTCGCATTTTCAGTGATAAATGGGGGGGTGGTGTTTTTCCCCTTTGTTTTTTCTAATGATTTTCCCACTTTTTCTTGGAATTTTTCGATGTCCCCGGAGCAGAAGTTTCCCCGGACCGACGTTTATGATTTTAAAGTGTGTCTCGTTTGGCCCGGGATTTCGATGGGCTCGAGCTTTGGGGACCCGAAGGCTTGGTCACCTACGTGACCCGTTTTTCAAACTTTAAATTTTTTGGCGTCGGAATGAACCGGGGTTTTTTTGGCATTTAAAGTTTATGGAAGACATTGAAAACGCTTTAGCACCTTGACAAGTGTTAGTCATGTTTGCGGGTCCGGACTCGAAAAAAATCATGCCCCGGGAAATTTCTTTTAAAATTAGGGGTTTTGAAAAATGACCCCAGTTTCCCCTTTTTTATAATTGGATGTTGAGGAAAGGGGGGTTTAAATTTAATTTGGGCTGTAAAAGAACGGGAAATGGTCATTTTCCGTGCAGATCGTATGGACAGCCCATAAAATTCGGGCCCAGCGAGGGGTCACAAATCGAAAATCTAAACACGAAATTTTCCCTGGGGAAGAGTGGGGAAATTTGGGCCCCATCTTTTCGACAACACAATAAAAAGTCGAAAGGACACCTCAGAAGCAACCTCGGATGATGAACTGACCTCCCCAAGAGGATTGTGCCCGTTATAGTCCCCCAAAACAGCAAAAAGGTGAGGAAGTTCCGTCAGACTGAAAGGTCCTGCGAAAAACCGGGCGGGTGGCAGAACAGTGACAGTTTGGACAGCTTGTGGAGGGGACTCTCGCAGTTACACCCCGAAGGGGGGTTGTAGAGCGACGGGACAAACAGCAAAGTTTTATGTAAAAGAAGGGAAACACCCCCAGACATCCCAATTGGATGTTGGGGTTTGGATGAACATTCAGCCAGAAAAGTAAAGGGTCTTCTGGCTTTAAAAATTTGAGTTTTAAAGGCCACGACGGAAGGTTTCCAGTTTGACACAGAGCTGCGCCCCAAAATTTGAATTTAGGCCAGGATATTCCAATCGATTATTTTTATATCCAGGTGCGAGGACAATAAATTTTTAACTTTTTACCCGAAAAGTTCCTTTCATTCCATGTCAAATCTCCTAGTTGAGAGAGCTAAAAATTTGTTGGTGTTTTCTCCGTTTTTTTTCTCTCGATCTGTTAAAATATTAGGTTTTTTTTTTTTTAGGCGGCGTTTTTGTCTTTCCCCCCAAAACCGCCAGCTCCCTTGTTGACAGGCAGGGTGCCCTTTGGGGATTTTGAGGGGGTGTTCTTTTTGTGTACAGAAACTTCACTTTCTCCCGCCAAAGGGCCTTTTATCTTTTGCCCCTAATGGTTTGGGGCAGGAGTGGGTTTTGAAGACTGGCACTAAGGGCGTGAGCGGGAGCTGTCGCTCCCGTTTTCGCTGAGGCTACAAAATTGGGTCCTGGCTCTCTCCAGCAAACGGGATTTTGACCGTCTGTACCCCGAGCTGAGTTGTTGGCTTCCGTACTGCACTGCAAACAGAGCCCGCAGTCGGTTGCTTTTCATTACAACTTTTTTTGCCTCAAAAAACGGGATTCTTTTCAGTCTTTATTCCCGAATTTTCCTTTCCCTTTAAAAATTTTGGGGGGAGGGCTTTTTATGCGTGGGTGCTTGCCTCCACGTTGGAAGAGTGGTGGACTGTACACACACCCCGGGGATGGCTGGCAGAGGTCCCAAAACCTCTTCCTTTCCCTGCATCTGTCTCTCACATGGCCGAACCTCTGGCACTTGAAAGCGCTAGGGGGAAGGGGTAGGCGACAATGAGACTAGGTAGCCCCCCTGAGACTCCGGTAGGAGTAGAGCAAAGGGTTTAAGAAGAGGGTTCAGTTGGGACTCTGTCATTGCCTTGGTACAAACCGATGAACGTGGGTCACTCCCCTTTCGATGCCTTCAATTGATTTCGTCGACACTCCTCTAGTTTGCACCCGGATTATCCCCCTGGAGGTTCAAAGTTTTGGTGGGAACCCCCCTGACGGTGATCAAACAACCGGGTTTGACTTAAGAAGTTTTCGGAGTGAGCTTGGAAGGGCACCAACCAGAAGTACCCCTTCCCCAGTCTTTTGAACTCTTTTGGTTTTCCGCTAACCATTGTTTTTTTTCCTATCGCAAAAGGGGTCGGCCGACAGAGGTCTATCTTCACCGCTCCCCCAACAATCAGCCCGCTGGACCCGAAGCCTGAAAGGTTTCTTGTCTCACATTCAGGTCCGTATCAGTGTCCGTTTCCCAATCTCGCTGTTTTTTTTTTTTTTGTTCCTGTTGTATTTTACAAATTTTTCTCTCTTTATTCCCACCCACCACCGAAAACCCAACAAGGGGGTGCCCCTTTTATACGGGGTCCCGTATTCAGGGGCCCCGGTTTCAAAAGGTTACACAGGTCTGAAAGCGTCCCTGCCACGAAACTCCCCAAAACCCCTTTTAAAACCCAAACCGCCGCCTTCAGCCTGAGCAGGGCATTCCGCGACCAGCCCCTTGATCGAAGGGGCCACTTCAACCACCTGTCTAGAGGAAGTCAGGCCCAAAAAAGGGGTTTACTTGATGAAAACCCGTCACATCAGCGGCCCCAACCCCCGGATCCTATTCTCCCCCATACAGGACGCCCGCCGGCAAACCCGGGGGCCTAGAAAACCACAGAAGGGAAAGGAAGTGGAAAAGAAAGGGTTGAAGGGGGGCAAAAAGAAAAAATCGTTAAGAAAGGGGAAGACAGAAAGGAAAAGGGGGGGTTACAGGGCGGGGCCCCACCCTAACCTTTCTGACATGGGAGACCCCCAGGGGCATCAATTCCCTACCCCGTTAATGCTTTGGGCCCTCGCAACTTTTGGTAACGGCCTCGGTTCACAACAACTAAAATTATGAGTTTTGATGCCCCCCCTCAGAAAGCCTAAAAAGTTTAAGGACCAGCAAGCCCCTCCGACCACAGCAAGGTTGCCCCCCCGACCACAGCAAGGGTTTCAACCCCCCGGGGGGGTCCCTTTTTTGTAAGGCAATGAAAAGTAGGGCAAATTGTGTAAACAGATAAAGGGGAAAGGGTGGTGGTGGGGATGAAATGTAGGCAGACATCTGTTGTAAAACGATAACAGGAAGGGGGGTGGTGGGGATGGGGGTTAGGGGGGGGGTGAAAAAAAAACATTTAAACTAGTTAAAAATGTCGTTTTTGGTGGGTTTTGGTTGAAAACCAACAGAGCCATGTCCTGATTCTGAGTTTGTTCCCGGGCTTAAACAATTCCGAGATCTGAACAATTAAAAACCTTTCAGGGAAGGGGGTAGTGTCTATGCCCTATAGAACCCGCAAGGAAAAAGGGCAAATGGCCAAATTTAAATTTGCTGCAAAAGGGGACGACGCAGGCGGGGAAAACTAAACAAATCTTAAATAAATGTTAGAAAAACCCCAGAGAAACGTGGAAAACCCGTCACAGACAAAAACGACGCTTCGACTCGAGGTCTTTTTAGCAAGACACAAACAAATAGGCAAGAAAATGAACAAATTTGTTATTAGCTGTCCTCAGCGAAAGGTGGAGGCGTTTGAATGAAACCCGTTTAAAAACAATCTTTTAAAAATCATTTTTTTCTCAGATGGCAAAAAAAGAATTTTTTGGGCCACAAATTAAGGGTAAAAAGTGACAAAACAAAAAAAAATGCTTTGACCCGCTGGGGTCTTTTTCAAAACAGGCAAGTGCATTCAAAAAAAAATATAAAAAGGTAGACAAAGTCACTTATTCATTTAAGTTGTTTCAAATGAGACGATGCAGGGGGAAATCTAAACAATCTTAATAAATGTTAGCGAACCCCCAGAAACGTGTTCAAAAAGTCAAAGCCCAAAACACAACGCGTTTCGACCCCTTTGGTCTTCTTCAGGGGGCATAACGAATAGAAACGAAAATTTTACTTAGCTTTGATCGCTTCAGATCGCTTCAGGTGCAGCGCAAGGAAGAAAAATTCCCTTTTTTGGTTTTTCCGCCTCAAAAAGGTTAAAAAAAATTGTCTGTTTTTAAATCATTTTTTTCCTCATTGGGGGTTTTGTAATTCCCGCTTTTTTTCTTGTTTCAATTTTTTGCCTGCAGTTACCCCACTTTAAACCTAAAACCAAATTTAGATTTTATTTTGACCATTTCATTTTCTTTTTTTACTTTTTAAAATAAAAAGGAGAAACACTTTTTTTATCTCATGGGGAATTTTGTACAGGGCATTTCCCAAAAAAACAGCCTTAAAAACCCCAAACCAAAAACAAAAACATAAAAAAAAATTTTCAACTCGCAGAACACAAACCTTTCTAAACTCATTGCACATTATTTAATTTAATATCATTTATATTGCCATTCAAAAAATCACATTTCTTCTCTTCTTCTTCTTCTTTTTCCCAAAAATAAAATATGGTCATAAAACGGTAGGGCACCAGGCGCATGTTTCATTGTATATTATCAGTTTTCACATAAAATTTTTTATAAGTGTAAAGAGATTAATTTGATGATTAAATAAAAAAATTTGTGTATAATTACTATAGGGCACTTTTTGCTCCCAAAACACCTACATATACCAAGTTTGCCAAAACCCCCTCCCCACATCACGACGGTACCATCCATCCGCACAACCACAAACGTGCCGCCCTCGCCCGGGGGCCCCGCACCCTGTGCATACAAACCACCAGATTAAACACAAACATTCTGATGGCGTGTTTTTTTTTACATCTTTGGTGTCTGTTTGTGTTGTGGGTGGGTTTTGGGGGATGAGTTGGTTGGTGGGTATTTCCTTTTTTTTTCTGTTGTAGTTTTTGCTGGTTTTTTTTAAGGTCTGGCATGACAACCTCCTTAAAAATTTTTTGTATGAAAACATGCGAAGACATACTGTGGGCTAATGGTGAATCCTTCCAACCAGTTTTGGGCCCGCGGCCTACCCTTCCTTTCCCCCATTTCATCTGAAAGTGGGGATTGATTTTTTGGCTGTTTTTTGTGTGAAATGCCCTTACCAAATTTCCCTGATGAGATGTAAAAGGCTGTTGCACCCACATTAAATCAGTGCTTTGCAGCTTTTTGGGCCTGGGTTGTTTTAAACACTGCACGTACCACTGACCCGGGCACTGACAGGACGTGAGAATATAAAGCAATACTGCAGGGCCCCCTTTTGAAGCACTGCTTTCCTGTTAAAACCTTAAAAAAAACGGGTCTTTATCCTCAGCTTCCAACACCAACCCGCACTCGAATTTCCGCACGGAAAACCCCTTGTTTCTTTGGGGTGGTGCTTGAAATTTAAATTTCCCCGCCCTTGACTGAAGAGTGAAAATGGTAGCTTTTCAGGGATGACTTCCCTTAGCATGTGTTTTGCGTTTTGTCATTGGCGGAGTGGAGACACCATCTTGTTGTCTTAGTATTTATGACGCTTCTAAAAGGCAAAAATCCCATAGCTAGGAAGTCGAATGTGACAACTTGATTTATCATGGGTTCTGGGACCAGCAAAACTGATGTCGGTGTTCCTAGTAATCCCCGTGTCGATTATTCTCAACAACTTTCCAAGAAAGAAAACACAGTAAGTTTTCCACGGATGATAAAGCTGATTCTTGATAAATCTGTGGCAAATCTTCAGCTTTGGCCACTGTTATGTAGTAGTAGTAGTTAGTCTTAGTAGTAGTAGTGGTGGTGGTAGGGACGTAATTTATACATAGGCTGTTTAAGCCTTTCATATTGACAAATATGACTTCTTAAATAACGCCCAGCATGGTTTTAGACAGCGAAGGAGTTGTGAGACTCAACTTATAACAACTCTCAATGATTTCAGTAACTGTCTTAACAACAGACAGCAAATAGATGCAATTTTATTAGACTTTTCTAAAGCCTTTGATAAGGTTGACCATGAGGGCCTGCTGCTTAAATTAGAACACATTGGCATTGGCGGTTCTTTGCTAAAATGGGCTAGATCATTCCTCGTTGGGGAACGCAGAAAGTTGTTGTGGAAGGGTCGTCATCCCATTGTAAACCAGTCTTGTCAGGTGTACCACAGGGAACTGTTCTGGGGCCCTTGTTTTTCTTAATTTATATAAATGACATAAGTAGAAATCTCTCTCCTGGAACTACTATAAGGCTTTTTGCAGATGACAGTTTAGTATATAGAACAATCAGAAGCAAGAATGATACACGCATTCTACAAGAAGATCTAAACGCGTTACAAGAGTGGGAAGGAACTTGGAAAATGGAATTTCATCCCCAAAAGTGCCAAGTGTTGCGTATATGTAACAAACGCTCACCAATTAGATCAGATTATTCTATCCATAATACTATTCTAAAAGAAACTAATGCTGCAAAATATTTAGGCGTGATTATAGATAGTCGTCTCAAATGGAAAGAACATTACAATTTAGTATGTAAGAAAGCAAATAACATCTTAGCTTTCTTATACAGGAATATCAATGACTGCCCCCAAAAGGTTAAAGACGACTGCTACAAAACACTGGTTAGACCAGTACTGGAATATGGTTGCTCAGTTTGGGATCCTTACCATCTAAAGGACATTGATAACCTCGAAAAGATTCAGAAGAGAGCAGCACGGTTCGTAACAGGGAACCACATCAAAGAAAAGGGGAATACTAGGAAGAACATGAGGAAATTAGAATGGAAACCCTTAGAAGAGAGAAGAGCTTTTATTAAACTTAACACCTTTTTCAAAGGCAGAGCTAAAGTAATTGATATTCCAATGGAACAACTAGTATTGAATAAAAGTAGCACCAGGAGTGGCGGGCAATGTTATACCATACCTGCATCAAATATTGACAGCCACTTACATTCTTTTTATCCCAGTTCTGTACGGCTGTGGAACTCACTGCCGGGTGCCATCAAGATTGCCACGGGTGCAATCTCATTCAAAAAACAGATTGATTCGACAGTTTTGAGATCTGCATATTGACGATTTTCTATTTTTACTTCCCCAGATATTTTACTAGACCATATTACCTGGGCCTGAATTTGGCCATTGCTTTTGTTTCTTGAATATCGAGTGCGACACCTTGTTGCCAATTTGCTCCAGGCGGCCAAACAGTCGGTGTAGCACGGTTTTATATTGTTATTTTATTTTACTTTTTAACAATGACGCGCTGGTTGACCTTCGCGTTTTTGAGTAGTGAACAGTTATTTTTGGAAGATGAAGAAGAAGAAGACTTGTTATTTTGCTGTTATAACAGGGTTGAAATGAATGCATTATTAATTTTTCTTACAATTCGTCTATTGCTTCTAAACATGTACTTTAAATTTCAAGTCACGTCCGCAAATTCTAAAACATTAGTATTATAAGAAATATTTATGTGCAACTGGGCAAATTTTTCAGTTAAGCATTAAATACTGTTACTGAAACGTGAATCGCCCCATATTAGTTTTTGATAACTGCTTTTAATTCTTTTTGCCTTGCCGGAATTTCTTCTTCTTTCTGTTTTAGCAGCTTAAAAAGAAAATTAGTCCCACTGTATGTCCGTTTGCTGGTGAATTATTTTGAACACTTCAATCATTGCCCACTCTGTACGTCTCTACCTGTTAAGAGTGCAAATTTAAAGTAATTTAATCTTCTGTATTAGTCATTGTGTTTGTACATTACTGGCTAGATTTTAGTAGCTCTGCTCTGTTACTCTTTCGATTGCTATTGATTGTCGGTTTCAAGTGTGTACACCACCGGTACCAGATTATATTGCCATATTCAAGCATGCAGTTAACACATAGCTTTTTATAATTTTAATATGTTTCTTTGTGTAGGTAAATTAAGCTTCTTTTTATTTTACCACTTTTGAATGTGAGTATCAAAAATTAAATTCTTTGTCAAAGATCCACACCCAGATCCTTTTCTTCCTCATTTTTCATACAAGCTTATTTCTACCATCCATTTTTCATGTTGTATTCATGTTCTGGATGTTTTTGCCACTTGCAAAACTTTACATTTTTTCAACATTAATATATAGATTCTTCTTGGTCTGACCATGTTTTAGAGGCAATTGAAAGTTTTCTTGCAAAATATTTATAGTTATCTGATTGTCTTATGTTTTTGTATCGTCTAGCAGAAAATTTTATTAAAACTATTTAACTCATCTGGAAGGTCATTTATAAAAATTGTAAAACAGTAAGGTCCTTAAATGCTCCCTTGCTGGAATACCCAACTCATAATGATCACAAGGGAAATCACATGATTTATCTTGGGATTATCTGTTGGCTAGAGAATAAAACAAACATATCACAAAAATGGTTGGGAAAAGCTTGATGCTAGCCCGTGTAGATTTAAGAAAATCCGATAGTGTTTCGGTTGGGAAAAACGGGTACACATCAATGCTCGTTGCCGCAAAAAACAATGATGTGTAAAAAACAATGATACTTGAAGCAAATGATAGAACTTGTGCATATGATTAGTTTCGATGTGGAGGATGAGTGTGGGATTAAACACTGTTTAGTGTGCTGTGTTGAAGAGCGGACGAAAGATTGATTGGCACCTTTCTGGTATTGAATCTGGATGTGAAAGGTTGTATACAACTCATATGTAGATAAAACTCACAAAAATGTGTTGTCTGTTCACAGAAACTTGGTTAATCCAGTCTAGCAATTAAGTCTTTTACAGGGCGATGCAGTGCATGTGTATGGAGTGTTGAAAAACGCAAGTGTGTCACCACAAACACAACACATTCCAGCAAGAATACATTGTCACAGGAACTACAAGCAAACCTGTAGGAAGGAGATTTGTTGAACAGTGTGGTTATTGACTGTTCAGTCCTGGTGAGTGAAGTGAGTTCAGTCCAGTTGGGAAGGAGCCTTGAGAACGCATACAAATTTGTTCAAAAGAGGGTGTGGGAAAGCTTGTCAGGCATCAAGCGAAGGTTCATCTGTTGCGGAAGCAGCACCATTTTTCTGCTAATACCAAAGGTAGCTGCCTTTTGATATGAGGGGCAAGTGATAAGGCGCAAGGAGCATGGTTTGTTTGAGCTTCGTATAATTTTCAGGATGCGGCAAGGCCCATTGTTTCTGTTTTGAAACCAAATGGAGCAAGTATTGATATTTGAGGTCTACTAGGTCACTGTCCTCAACAAGATGTCATAGTTGGAGCAATGTCAATTCACACCTGACAAAACTTGAGAAAGGGCTCAGTGTTCCATATGTTGGATTTGTCACTTGCTTATTCACAAGTTGAGTTGGAAAAAGACAGTAGAAAAATAGGTCACAATCATTCTCCTCAAGGGGGTTGTTGACATTTTACTAGGCTTCAATTTGGTATCTCATCAACACCAGCACAGTTTCAGAGAGTCACGGAGTCTTTGTTTCAGGGTGTGCCATACCACTGTTGTGTACTTCGATGACATTTGTGTGACTGGGGATACGGAGATCGAATCATACAGCATCTTGAGGAGTTGCTTGACAGATTGGTTAGGTAAGGCAGCAGGTTGAAGAAGGTGAAGTGTGTTTTTGGTGCTGAGGAAGTGGTCCTTCTTGGGGTCATAAAACCTAGCAAGCTTGGGGATCGAGTCTGTGGGATGATAAAGTTCAGGCATTGGTTCAGGCCTAAAACCACCTGAAAACAGCAGCAGCTGAAGGCGTACAGGAGTTTTACTGAATTTCTATGGCAGGTTTCTGAAGATAATCTATTCAGGAGAGCTCTGCCCAAACACTCTTCACATGTTTTGAAGAAAAGGCATTAAGTGCGAGGATGGGGTCAGGAGCAACAGGAAATGCCCAAAACATTTTGTCAAGAGCCAGTTAATTTAATTACCATGGACAAGTCGCTGTTTTCGCTGGTACATGTTGGTGAATTTAACATTAGAGTGCTATAGTTTATGATCAGAAATTGTATAAGGGATCATGCTTAAAATGGAATAAGGGAAAGATGGCCTACGGTCTTCATTCTCTTTCTGGCTTTTTATGCTTTACTACTGTCATGTAGACTTGTACATTTTTTGGTAAGTAATGACTAATATCAAAGATGAAAAAAAAGAAAAGAAAGAAAGAAAAAGAAAATGATCTGGTATTTGGCTTGAGATGCTTTTTCTCATTATTGAACATGATTGTGCCAGCTCCAAAAAATGTTTCTAGTTGCTATTAAGTGAGACGGACGCAGGGGGAAATCTAAAAGAAATTCTTCAATAAATGTTAGACGATCCGCCCAGAGAACCGTGGACAAACGGAGTCTCAAGACTATTACACAACGCGTTTCGAGCTCATGGTCTTCTTCAGGTGAGACATAAACGAATAAAACAACGTATATATACAATGTTGTTTTATTAGTTTATGGTCTCACCTGAGAAGACCTAAGAGGTCGAAACGCGTTGTGTTTTGTTTTTGACTCGTTTTTTGTCACGATCTTGGGCGTTTCGCTAACATTTTATTTTTGATTTGTTCCAAAAAACTGTGTCAAAGGATTTACTAAGCTGTTGGTTCCACCTATCATAATCGTAATAATATACATTAAAGTGCACTCTGTTGTTAAGAAAAGAATTAAAGTCATTCTTTTTCAGTTTTTTTTTTTTTTCACAGAAGTGTTGTATTTGGATTGTCTTGATAACCGCCTGTCTTGTATGAGCTTGGAACCTTTGTTTTAGCAGGCCCACATAAGGCAACCACTGTTCGTGTTGAGCTATGGGACCTTGTTTTTGGCAAGGCCCACCATGGGCAATGTCTTGATGAGCTCTGGACCCTTTGTTTAGGGCAGGCCCCACCAGCAATGTCATGATGAGGCTCTGGACCCTGTGTTTTAGGCTGGCTCACCTAGGCAATTGTCAGGTTGAGCTCTGGAAACCTTTGTTTTAGGCAGGACCCACCAATGGCAACACCCACCCTTTGCATGCGTTTCTTCAACTTATGAAGCAGCCAAAGACCAAAAAATAAACAAGGATGATTCTGAATGAAAATAATCAGAGGTCACTTTAATGTTAGAAAAATCGGGGCCCTTTTAAAAGTGGGAATAAGTTAGCTGACTTTGATTTTAGCCAGAATTCCTTGTGGATTCATCTCCACCCACAAACTCCATTTTGTGGCATGGGCATATTAATGATGAACAACAGAAATGAATTTGAACCTATGACAGGATTCAAAAATAGAATCAAAAATCATTTGGACATTTCCTTAATTGCTTTAGCCTCTGTTGCTTTTAGCAACTGACTCCTCACTTATACCATTCTCTGGCACAGCCTGTTTATAGTCAAAAGCGATTCATCAATTTTTTTCCTCATTTCTACAGATGAGGTGACATAGGGCCAGGCCTTACATTTAGCTGTCTGTATGTAATACAACTAAGTGAGGTGGCATAGGGGACAGGCCTACCTTTTGCTGTCTGTCTGAATACAAAAAGTGAGGATGGCATAGGGCAGGCCTAACTTTAGCTGTCTGTTGTTTACAACAGTGAGGAGGAATAGGGGCCAGGCCTGCCTTTGCTGTCTGATTACAACAGTGAGGAGGCTATAGGGCCAGCCTTCCTTTTAGCTGTCTGAAACACAACAGTCGAAGGGAGGCCATAGGGCGCCTACCTTTAGCTTCGGAACACAACAGTGAGGAGACATAGGCGCCAGGCTTTCCTTTAGCTGTCTGTCTGAATACATCTGTGAGGAGGCATAGGCCAGGCTACCTTTAGCTGTCTGTCTTCTTGAATACTACAGTGAGGAGACGTAGGGCCAGGCCTAACTTTAGCTGTATGTCAGAATATAACAGTGAGGAGACATTGGGCCCCAGGCCTACCTTTAGCTGTTCTGAAAACATCAGCTGAAGGAGACATTAGGGCAGGCCTACCTTTTAGCATGTCTGATACAACTGTGAGGAGGCTTAGGGCCTGGCCTACCGTTAGCTGTACTGAATACAAAACAGTGAGGGACATAGGGCCTAGCACTACCTTAGATGTCTTGATTAAACAGTGAGGAGACATAGGGCCAGTGCATACCTTTAGCTGTCTGTCTGAATCAACAGTGAGGGGAGACAAGGGCCAGGCCCTACATTTGCTGTCTGAATACAACTGTGAGGAGACACTTGGGTCCAGGCCTACTTTAGCTGTCTGTCTGAATACTACAGTGGGGAGACATAGGGCCAGGCTAACCTTTAGCTGTCTGCAATACAACAGTGAGGTGGACAAAGGGCCAGGCCATACCTTTAGCTGTCTGTCTGCTTACAACTGTGAGGATACATAGGGCCAGGCCTCCTTTAGCTGTCTGAATTACAAACTGTGAGGAGGAACATAGGGCCAGGCCTACCTTTAGCTGTCTGTCTGGATACAACAGTGTGGAGACATAGGGCAGGCCTTACCTTTAGCGGTCTGAAATACAACAGCCAATGAGAGACATTAGGGCCAAGCCTACCTTTCGCTGTTTGATACAAACAGTGAGGAAGACTAGGGCAGCCGCCTACCTTTAGTGTCTGTCAGAATTACTACAGTGAGGAGGCATAGGGCCTAGGCCTACATTTAGGATGTCTGTATAAACTGTGAGGAGGACATTATGGGCCAGGACTACCTTTTTGCTGTCTGAATACAACAAGTGAGGTACTACATTAAGGGCCCAGGCCTACCTTTTGCTGTCTGTCCTGAATACAACAGTGGGTGACATAGGGCCAGGCCTACTTTAGCTGTCTGTCTGAATACAACAGGGAGGAGGAATAGGGCCAGGCTACCTTTTAGCTGACTGTCTGAATACAAAGTGAGGTTGTGGTGGCATAGCGGCCTGGCCTACCTTTAGCTGTACTGTATGAATAAAACAAGTGAGAGTCATAGGGCCAGGCCTTACTTTAGCTGTCTGAATACAACAGTGAGGAACATTAGGGCCAGGCCTACCTTTAGCTGTCTGAATTAAATCAGTGAGGTGGTACATAGGGCCAGGCCGTCTTTTGCTGTCTGTCTTGAATACAACAAGTGAGGGAGGCATTGGGGCCAGGCTCCTGACCTTTAGTGTCTGTATGAATACAACAGTGAGGTGGCATGGCCAGGCCTCCTTTAGCTGTCTGAATACAACAGTGAGAGAGACATAGGCCTGGCTACCTTTTTGCTGTTCTGAATACATACAGTGGAGAAGACATGATAGGGCCAGGCATTCCTTTAGCTGTCTGATACATCAGTTTGGTGGCGAGACACAGGGCCGGCTAACTTTAGTTGTCTGAATACAACAGTGAGGGGACATTGGGCCAGGAGCCGCCGTTAGCTAACTCAGAGAACTATAAAAGGGCATTCTGGCTACCACGGTCTCAACAGTTTTGACCTGGGCGGACTAACTGAAATGCCCTTTTATAGTTCTCTGACAGTGAGACTTCAATATCCAAAAATAAACGACCATACAAACAAAACATACGTGTAGGGTTTATCCGTTTTCAATTCTTATTTTACTTACTTTTCGGATTTTAGTTTTTGTTTAATCCTGTGTTTTTCCTGTTTTTTTCTTTAACATCATTTTCACGCAATACATTCATTCAAATGCGTCTCTGTCTTTCAGTGAAATAAAACACTACAGTCTTTTAACTGTTCTCTTCAAAGTCTTTTAATACCGAGTATATTTCTGCATAAATCACACCACTTATCCCAGCATGTCTTCCACTGAAAGCCAGTTTTGACAAAGCGTTTCTTTTTTTATCTATGCCTCTTTCTGCCGAACAGTCATCTATAATACTATTGTGTCTCTGCGTTCCCTTAAAAAATTTATAAAAGTTATTCTAAACACTCACTTAGCTTTATTGTAGGATCAACTAAATATATGTATCATCTGTCACATATTATACCTTCTATTAATTATGCTTTGTAAATTTCAAGCCGTTCGGGCAGTAAAAATTACATATAATCATCAATTATAGCGTAATACTGTTTGTAATGGTTGGAGGGAACAATATATTGTTTTAACCAACACCAGTTTGTCCACATATTAATGAAACAATGAGGGCGTTTTTGTCATAAAGTTTAAATGCTCCTTTAGTTTTGTATAACAGAACTTAATCTAATCCAGTTATTATATTTTTTCATGCTCTCCGTTTCAAACGGTTCTGTATTAATAAATTCCTATGAGGCCTAATGGGTATCTTTAATCCAATTCACTGTCTGGTAAAAATTGTTTTTCTATTTTAAGACAAACATTGATTTTGTTGCTTGTGTTACGTCCTTAATATCTCAACCATTTATGAAGAACGACGATGGTAACTTTAAGTTGTTTAACGTTTAAGTTTTGCAGCTAATATTAATTCCTTTATATAAGGTCTCACAAACGCACACAACCCCATCCTCTCTACATCTTTAAAGACAGAAATTCAAATTTCATTGTGATACGCATCTCCTAAGTTTCTGCTTGGAAAGAATCTGTAATTTTGAGAAGCTTTCTTTTAAAACTGTTTCTCTTCTGATGTGAGGATGTACTGTTTTTTTCCTACGGCGATTTTACAATCTCTTTCCGGACTGTTGTCGTCCGGCCGTACGGCTAAGACTTACATGTAAAGGCCAGTGTTGAATGCTTTTCTGAAATTTTTTGACGGCTAAAAATGTAAATGGGGCTTATGAATTCAAATTTTTATGGTACCCATCTAAATATGGTTTCCAAGTGCCATTTGAGGTCAGGTTTTCGAACTATTTTATATTCATATGGCCAACAGTATTTTGCTTCTAGAATTGCGCAGTTGTTCTTGTTTAGGAATTTTTGCTGTCGCCAACCTCTTTGCGTTTATTTATTACACCACTATCTTTTGTGTAACATCAAATCCATACAAAGGCGACTATCTCAACGTTCTGTTCAAAGCTCCTCAACGTCTGCAAGGGGGTCTTTTTAATTCAAAGTTATACTACCTCATAAGGCGTAATGTAAACTAGGATTCGTCTGGCCCACGGACTTTTTAGTACAACCGTATTATTTTATTCCAAAACAATGTGCAGGTTATCACTTTTACGTCTTTCCCTGTTTTGTCTTGATTTTTTTATTAAAAATGATCCGACCCTCCCACAAATTATCTTTTTTAAAACTGTAAATTAGGGAATTGTATAATTTCATTAATCGCAATATGCAGCTTTCCCTGATGGAAGAGCTCTGAAAACAGTTGAGGGCCCTCCATCATATTAGTTTTCATCAGTGCCTTAGCTCATCTAAATGAAATTAGTGTAATGAATATAAATGCATGTTTGAGCGGACTTTCCCCTCATAAGTAGTTTCCGTCTGGTGTTTGTAACTCTCTAAAACTATTATTGTTTAGCTGCAAAGCCTAACATTTTAAGCTAGATCTATTCAAAAAGGTAATGTCTACTTCCTTCGTCAGGTTTGAATGTTAACATGTGGTCAAATTTGCATTGTAGTTTGAGAGTAATGTTGAAGTTACTCAATGTTCCTTTTAGTGAGCAAATCCCGTAATAACCTTCAGATATATTAAAATGGCCACTTGGCCCAACTGCTTTATTAAACTTTTTGTATTTCATTATTATTATTCTTCGTTTCACTTATATTAAACATACGACTTTGTAAAAAATTTCATGGAGTGCGGTACCATTTATGGTTTCCGCAATTGTTATCAACAGCTTATGTTTTTAAATACGTAGGACTGTCTTGGGTTGTTATTGTTACAAATCATTTTTTTAAAAAAATAAAAATGAGTGCGTTTAAATATACTGATGCAAAATATTCTGTTGGGCCGCACTACCATCTTAAATATATAAAATGGATGTCTGATTCTCTTGACATTTCTGTGGACCCAGACTGTTGCTTTTTCATAAAAAGGTTGAGTTTGTTTTTTTTTTTTTTTTATGTACTCATTAAGCCAGTTATTCATTGACCCTCCTATAAAAAGACTACAATCCCAAAAGTGTGGGTTCAGTCATCCGATGCAGTTTTATCAGAGCACGCAGTTAAACTTTTGCTGTGTTTTGTGCATCAACTGGGTGTGGTGTGTCGTATGCTGATCATTTAAATCTTCCTGATCCTTTGGTGAGGTTCAGTGTATAGATTTCATTTTTATTACACCTATTGACGTATTTGACTGAACTGCAAGCGCCCTTGCCCAAATGACCAAAACGTTTAATTCCATTCAGCAACAGAACAGCATTGATGGCTTTGAAGGGATTTGTAACGAATTCCAATTTAATGTAAAGACCAGACTTTATAGTAAATTGTTGGATTTATTCATGCTTAGGCACCTTTATTTTGGGGGCGGCACAGAAGTATATATGTATGGACTGGATTCTCCTTTAACATCTTTATCTTCAGGCACAGGTGTTCGCGAGGGTACCATAGAGCAAGAGCATAAAACAGCATTGGACAACATTTATCTTTGACACTTCTAAGGCCTAGAACTAGAGCGGGATTAGGATCGATATAAAAGACCTCTATTCGTAAATTACGTTTGGTGTTTGCTAGGTTCGCAAGCACAAACGTGATCGTGCTTAACTGATCATTATACGGGCTTTGATGCATAAAAACAATACTTTGCAAATTTAAGAGGATGCCATTAATTCTACAGGTGATTTAACCCTTCAAGGTATAAAAAGGTACCAAGATGTTTTTACAATTACTGCAAGATCAAAGTAGTTAGACTTTGCTGTTGGCACTGGTTTTTACATGCTACATTTGACTTAGGCTCCAGGTACGTAGGTACAAATAATAATACTACAACAAATGAATCAATGTGTGGCAGGCATTGAACAGAAAGTCGAAAAAAAACGACATAAATTTGGGCCAGTAATATAAAAAACAAATAGATAAAAAACCAAGAATAAGTCATCCATCCCGAGGTCCAAAGCCCAAAAGGACCGTTTGAAAAGACGCAAAAAAAGTATCGACCATGAATATGAAAAGACGCACTTGTTATGGGATTAACTGGGGGGGTGGGGGCACCTAGAATTACTCAGCCTTTTTCTTACTAAATAGTAAACCCTACTATAAGAGAACTAATGCCCATAAGTGCCTCACAGCCATAAAGAAAATCTCTTTGCTAGCAGTAGACATAAAGCCAGACTATTACACTCCCTAATATCACTGGCAAATGAGTCTATAGCTTTAACTGGCTAAGTTTGTTTAATAAACTCGAAAGATGTTCAAGCTGTTTTTTTACCCATTGATTTATCAGGTGATGGCGGATGGAGGCACTGAACACTTTGCCCTCCACCTCACCCCCCGCCCGTTAATAGCCATCAATCAACGTTCCTTATTGCAATTCCTATGGCCGTTATAACGCTTGCTAATGTGACATACTTGCTCTCTAAACAGTGTTCGTATTAGTTATGCTAGCGTTTTTGTGTCTTCATATAAAATTTTTTCGATTAGTTTTCTCTTATTCTGATTACTTGAAGTTCGTAATTGGTCTCGGTAGTTAGTCGCCGCTTTTAGTATTTCTGCTCTTTACTTTGTCAAGTTTATTAGTCTTTGGGTTATTTCTTCTTTAACATCAGGCTCTAAGTTGGCGTACGTCACGCCTCAGCGAGGTTTTTTTCTTTTTCTTTTTCTATATCCTCATCTATTTTAGCCTGTTTTGCGTTAATTTTTGTTTAATTGTCTCTAAATTTTTTTTACAGCATGATTACATAACTTTATTCTTGCAGGGGGGTTTGGGGGATCATTAATTCGTTTTTACTTTGCTCGTTTTCTGAAAATATGGGTTCATGCACTTCTTACTATTACATTTTGTTTTGTTCTTGCTTGCTATGTGAATTAATTTTGAAAGTTCATATGTTTTGGGGGGGGACTGTCGGGAGTTCTTGTTGCATGTTTTGATGGTTTAGCAATGACTTCTTATCTAATTTATGGTGGTTAAGCTGCTTTACCTCTTTAATTTGGTTTTGGTTTAGGAAGGTCAAGGCGATTTAGATCTTTTCGCACTTAAGTTTTTGGTTAAGTGTACTAAAACTACAAACGTTGGATGGGTTTCGTTTATCTGTAAGATGAAAAAGTTTTCACTCGATTGTCTTTTTTTTTTAAAAAACAATAGGTCCTCATCTCTGTTTCAAAAATCATTTCCCAGGGGGCTATAATTGGGGAGGTTTTGAGTTAAACTTTTATAAATTGATATGACTTAGGTCCTGTTATTTCATGCCCACATTGAGGACGTTGAGTGGAGTGTTGCTGTATCTAAGGATCCGTTTACTTATGTTGTCTCCAGCATCTGCAATAGCTAAATCTTCATAGTCATGCCCGCCATGTTTTTAAATAATTAACTTTAATTTGTTTTATAAAAAAAATGGCACAAGAATTATGGCTCGATTCTTCGACCCGCTCTCTAGAAAAACTGAAAATGCCCCGAGGCATGCAGGGAAATATACGGAATATTACTGGTCCAAATAATACATTACTAGGCCTATGTGATGCGGATCAAATTACTTACTGTTAGTTTTCCAGACTAGGAGCTCGGATTGATGTTGTGATTGTGCCAGGTCTGCAGCGATTACTTTCAAAATAGAACTCAAATCAGAGCAGATCCCAACGGGACAGTTGTAAGAATTTGGGGCGGGCCAATCGTTAGACATATTTCTATAAAACCTTGAGGGGAAAGAAGTATTTTTCTTTACACAATTGCAGACATATTTTTAACCTATTCCGATCTATAGTAGTTGTAGTGTGTAGTGTAGGGACGTAATCTATCACGAGGTCGTTATAGCCTTTCATAGTCCCCTCGTGTTATTTTTCTTTATGACCAGAGGTTGAAAATGCATGCATATAAATTTTCCTTCTTATTCATTCAATGCATTCTACAAACTGTACTTTAAATTTCAAGTCTTCCATCCAGAAAATCTTAAAATCGTAGTTGTCTTTAGAAAATTTAAGTTGCAGTTTGTCAAACTGTTCTAGTTAGTAATAATTGTTATGAACTTGATCTCACCCATGTTAGTATGAAACTGCTTAACAAAAAGTTGTTCCTTCCGTATTTCTTGTTCTATCTGTTTTTAACAGCTCAAAAATATTGTAAGTTCCCACGTCTATGTCGTTTGCCTGGTGAATATATTTTGGAACACAACTTCAATCAATATCCCCTCTTAATACGTCTACTTTTAAAGGAGTGCAAATTTAAGTAATTTAATCTATCTGTATAAGACATGTTTGTACTTCATTCTTGCAAGATTTTAGTAGCTCTTCTCTGTACTCTTTCAATTGCTATTGGACTGTCTTTTCAGTGTGGGATACCATATTATATTGCCATATTCAAGATTGCGGGGTCTAACCATTGCTTTATATAACTTGTTAAAAAAGTTTCTTATTTAGGGTAAAAGTTCTTTTTAATAATCCAAGCATTTGTTTGCTTTATTATACTTTTTGAATTGAATATAAGAGTAACTCTTTATCAAAGATTACACCCAGATCCTTTTCTTCCTCACATTCGCAACCAGCCTATTTCCACCATCTATTTTCATGTCTGTATTCATGTTCAGGTTGTTTTTGCCAACATGCAAAAACTTTACATTTTTTCACATTATAATATAGATTCCAACTCTCTGAAAAGTTTGGAGGCAATTTAAATTTTCTTGCAGTACTATTATAGTTATCTGATTTGGTCATCAATATTTTGTATATCTAGCAATAAACAATTTTACAAAAACTATTTACCTCATCTGGAAGAGTATTTATAAAAAATACGTAATCAGTACTCTGGTCCTAAAATGCTCCCTTTGGGAATACCTCTATATAACATTTTCTCTGTCGACATACAGTTACCACTCTTACTCTTTGTTTTCTAATTTGACAAAAAGTTCTAATCCAGTTTTAGCAACTTACCTACATACCGTATGCTTCCATTTTTTTCATAATTCTCTCATGCGGAACGTATCAAAAGCTGTACGGAAATCAAGGTAAATTATATCAACAGAGTACTTATTCTCTAGCATGTTGACTATATCTTCCATAACTTCAAGTTAGTTGTGGATTTGCAAGACCTTTTTTTTACGAAAGCAATGCTGGCATACTGCAAACAAATTATTATCAGTGAGTGAGGTACTAAGGACATCTCTTATAATGGATTCTAGCAGCACTTTGCATGCAATGCAGGTTAAGCTTACGGACGATAGTATGCATGGCTCAGATTTTGACCCTTGGCTAACCGCGAACGAAGGGTCTACAAATATTCCACAGCACCCCCCACGAGGTATTTCAAGGAATTGAAAAATGAAGAAGCACTAAAACTTAGAATAGACCGAACTTGACCCAAATGATAAAAGCAGCAAATAGGCTTTGCATGTAAGTTATGCGTTTGGTAATTCGCTTTTCCTCCTTTATGATTTTTGATTGTTAAAAGCGCATGCACCATAATTTCAAGGAGCATTAAATAGACCGTTTGTTCATATGAGCTAAATTTTTATGAATACAAACGTGTTATCAAATCATCTGTCACCGAAGGCAAAAGTACAGCATTTCGCGACATCGCGTTAGAGTTTTGACGTTGTTTGCCCTCCCTAATTTGCAGAGCTGATTGAGCAACAATATAAGACAAAATTAGCAATTATTACGGTAAGAGATGCCTACATCATTCAACATATCAAAAGCAGGGCAGACATATATGGAAAAGCATGATGAATTTTAGTTTTAGTGGCCCATGCATAATTCGCATTCTTAAATGGTATTTTTATTGCTGTGCGAAGAAGATGAAGAACCATTTAAAAGACAAACTGAAATTTTTGTTAATTCCTAAATATAACGTAAGTTGCCAATGTACAATTGAGGGCAAGCCCTAACCAAATCTACGCTAGGCGGGCTTTACCTTACCTTCATTTTGATGAAAATAAAGAAAACTGTTTGAGGCGGGGGGAGGTGTAGAATTCCTCAAAAGTTGACTTGTGTCTAAAGATCTACATCTTCCAGCGTTAGACTTGATCATATTTAACAACGAAAACGGCTTATGGATTGAACCTAAGGTCGAAGAGGATAATGTGGTGTTTAGATGTGGGAGAAAGAATAAAGAATTAATAAACATTCAATTGAAAAAGAAAAAGAGGGCTGATTATAACCTCTTAACGTGTATTTGTTTTTATTATTATGAATGCGCAGCTGATATTGTAGATTAACGATTTAAAATGTGCAGTATAAATAAATTATTTTGTAATTTTAAAAAAGCATGCCTACTCAGCGTATCCAAAAAGTACCAAGAAGAGATAGTAGACGACTCTGTGCTATTAGAAGGCAACTCTGCTGCTGTAGAAATAACTGAAGTAACAAACCTTCAGATTAACCAACATTACGCAAATTGCAGCAAGTATAGCGCAGGACCTTTCAAAATCAGCATAAGCAAAACGAAGGTTATTCTGCTGCTTTCTTAATGCTGTTACCTATGTTAATTCTGGGACAATCGACTATAAGCCCCCCCCCGCTTCTGCAGGAACGTGTGTTGGTCTCTTAGGCAAGGGCCCATAGGCACACAGCAGCTTTACCTCTAGTGGTTTGTCTTTTGCGCTCCGGCCGGTGTTCATTAGCTGTAGGTGTCTGCTAGCTAAAAAATAAAAACTAACTCCAATAAGACAGGCCAGGTTCAACTAATATCAGATAAAACTTAGTTCCTTTAATATGATTATTAAATTGAACAGCACTAGTGGACTCCAAATCATCACGTCGAAGAATTTAGTCGTTTCAGGCTGATTTTAATGACTACGAAGACAATATGTTTGTTCTTCTAAGAAAGGCAAGGACTTGTTTTTATCAACAGCCAGACACCGAACAGATATAAAAAAAGATTGGTTATAAAAAGTAAACGGAAACATTAACTCTGCATATAAACAGCTCACCATTAACAACGCCAAAGGGTGTTTTTACTTTAGTTTATGAGTTACTAAACACAAAAGACATAGATAGTGATTTTATTATTTCTTTGATTTAAATAATATATTTTATTGGTTAGAAAAGAAACTCAGCATGGATAAAATATATGTAGGAAACCCGGACGAATTGTTTTGAAGCAATGCAAGAAGATTTATCAAGAGCAACTGAATGATATTGATTTAGAAAGTCATTAATCCAGCAAACGTACTGGAAGATTGCTCTCTGTATTTCTCTCAAGTCCAAGTTAAACCATAACAATAGACCGCAGTTAAAGTAATGTTAGCTGTTTTAATCGACTATTATAACTATAAATGAAGAAAAAACTAGAAGTCTGGGTCTCAACTCTTAAAAAACAGCAGATCTATTCTTTCTCATAATGACTTAACACCAGGTTGGGCAGTCGAAAATGCTTTTACAGTTTGATGTGCCGCTGAAAGATGACAAAAATGAGAGGATTTGGTTGGTCAGTGAGGGCGATAGTCTTTTAGAGATCAGATAAAACAGTCTAAGTATGCGCCGATTGTTGCCAAGGCTTACATTCACGCTTGCCTCCTGCTTTAGTTGCAAAACGAAGCTGTTTCTAAAAAACATAAGGGATTTCAGACAACAAATGTTTTATGTGGTTGTGTTCTCGCGAGGCTGCAGTACGTCCGCAAAAAAAGCATGAGCGAGGTGTCTAAACTATCACCCTTACTTCATTGTTATTAACTTTAGCGGGAAATATCCTTGCCACCGTTAGGTGGATTCCATTGATCAGTCCTTGAAGAAACCAAAACAAACAATATCTGTTAATGTATACTCATGGGATGAGGAAACAAATCTACAGCGATTAAAGTGTCTAAGAACAGACCAAACAAATTGGCCGATCTGGCAAAAATCATGGCTGACTTACTGCTGATGTTTTCAACGCTACAAATTACGCTTTGATACGCACAATGAGTAGACTGTTAGCTTATATACAAAAAAACATAGCAAACAAGAATTCTGTTAGAAATGTTTTACATGAAATTCCATCCGATAAAGGTGCAATCGAATCATCTGAAAAAAACATTGTATCGGCCCAGTTGATTGTAATACAGAATTAATTACGCCACCCAGAAGGCAGGTTAAAGTTAGTTTTAAAGAACTGGAACGGATGCAAAATTCCCCATATGTTGTTTACGCAGACTTCGATAATCTCTCTTTGTTCCTTATGAGGGGCCAACCCCACAGAAAACTTCCAAAAACAGCCTTTGTGAGTAATCATCTGATTTGTTCATTTGCTTTCATTGTTGTCTCGGTCGGAGGCGCTCAATTCAACGCCAGAATTATACAGAGGACCAAATGCGGCTAGAAGATTTTTTACAGCGCAATGCTGCAAGTGGCCGTAATGGACTGTACTATATAATCTGGAATTTATCTGATAATTCATAATGAAGCCTGAAGACCAAGTACAGTATGACATCAGCCGCACATTGTTGGATTTGTGGTGGTGTAGAACTCAGTGAAGAAGCAACAAATCCAACAGTAAAGACCATGATCACATTAGTGGAATGTTTCAGAGGATGCAGCGCACTGTAATGCAATCTTCAACTAAAGTTTGTGACAAGACATGGAAGCTGCTATATTCTTTCACAACGTGCGAGGTTACGACTCTCACCTTATAATGATTTGCAGTAACCACGACTTCCTTCAGGGTTACATTGCATTGCACAGTCATCTGATAAGTACATGTGTTTACACTTTTTTTAAATAACTTGTCTTTTTTATGGACTTATGCAGCACATGATGGAGATCATTAGAGGCTGGCTTTGTGTCCTTAAAGTACTGCCCAATAACGGAAGAATATTTTGACCCAACTTCGTTAGAAGAAAGGGTGTTTACCCTTATGTAATACATGTACAGTTGGGAAAGGTTTGTCGAGATACACTCCTCCTAAAGGCGTTTCTTTTTCTAGTCTTAGAGGAAAAGGAAATATCAGTGTTTCGGGATACCAGAATGCCCAAGATGCGTTTGCAGAAGTTTAGAGTGTAAATAGATGGGTGACTTTCAATGATCTACTTGATGGCTGATGTATGTTTTGTTGGAGGACGTCTTTGAAAATTATAGGAGAGCCTGTTTGATACATTATGACTGGATCCCGCGCATTATCTTCTGCGCCCTGGGTGGTGTTGGGATGCTTTCTTATAAGTTTTACTGGAGGTACACGATTGGTTCTAATTGTCTAAACCTAACAATGATTTCAGATGATGAAAATCGGATTGCGTGGCGGAATTTGTATGGCGTCGCATCATTACTGTAAAGCAAAAACAAAAAATACTGGGCGACCTATGATCCAAGTAAAAGGTCTAACTATCTCTTGTATTAGACGCTAACAATCTGTATGGATGGGCAATGGAGCAATCGCTTCCATACGCAACTTTAATATGTTCGCAAGAAGACATTCCGAAAATATTCAAAAGGATTAATGTGGTTGAGCAGTTTAACGCCAGATCAACAGCGGTGGCTTTCTTTCTAGAAGTTGAATTAGAATATCCTCATGAACTCCATGACCGGCATAATGACTAATCATAGCTGCAGAATGTTCTATAGATGGGCAAAAAACAGAGCGCCTAAATTGTGCATAATCTTCGAGCAAAAAAAAATTTTGTCTGTCATTACAGACTTCTACAATTTTATTTAAGACAGGTTTGGAAGTTGGACATGATGTTCATCGTATAATTGCTTTTTGATAAGAACAGTTCCTGAAACAATACATCATGTAGAACACTGATCTCAGAAACTAAATCACAGATTGCTTCAGAAAAAGACTTTTTTCAAGTATGAACAACAGTTGTTTTGGAAAGATATGGAGAATCCGCAAAGCGCAAAGATGTTTGATTGGTAACCAGAGTAAATAGAAGCAAATTAAGCTGACTTCCTAAACTAATTTATAGGACTTCAGATGAAATTTCATGGATCTGCTGTATGGGCATAATGATGAAAAAAAGAAAGTCAAAATTAGACAAAGCCGTTTTTAGTGGGTTACTGTGTTGATTATCAAAGCTTTTGTTGTTAGAAATTTTTTTTGACTACTTTAGCTCTCGTATCTGAGTTCCAGAGTTCTTTACACAGATTACCAGATAGTTTTGTATAGATATCCCTACTGAAAGACATCTATAAAGACATGGATTTAGGAAAGTAGCTAATGCGGCATGCGGGATCGGTACGACACATCCGATTACCCTATAAAGATTCGGCCTTTGCATTAATTTACTACACAAGAAGGTTTTAGGAAGATGGAAAGCATGAATTATATGGAAAGGTGTATTCAAGGAGTTGTTGGGTTAAGGTAAAAAATGTACGTATACGAGACAGGAGAAAAACCATTAAGAAAGCAAAGGGAATATCTCGCAGTGTTGTGCAGTCGAGCATTATCGCATGACAACTACAAAGAAGCTTGGTTTGGCATTAAGACTTTTGTACATGACAACGTATATAAAACTGCGTTCTTATCAATTCATGAGTTCAACATAAACTGTTGTAAACAAAGAAAAGTCATTAGATAGAACAAAACACAAAACGAGTATTTGTAATCCAGGTGTTTTTATTATGCATCCATATGGACATTGGAGAACCGGCAATTAATTAAAGTGGAACTGTGTCTGTGGGAATTTATTTGCAGTTCTTCCTTTAAAAAAGATCTTTGAGGAGCGGTTGTTTTGTCGTGTCAAGATTTTCTCGTAATTAATTACTGGGGGATTCAATCTTTAACAATTCTTTTTATTTCATATGGATCAACATCCACTAATGGGTTGGTTTGCCCTGATGCGAGTGTCCCCTTCTGCTTCTCCCTGGCAAATAAAGGTACCTTACTTTCAAACACAAATGGTAATAAGTTTGATGGGTTGTACTGGAGTCTTAAGCAACATCTATTGTTTGTTTTTTTACTTGGACTTTGTACTGGTTTTAACCCTTTAATTTCTACATTATTCATTGCGACGAAAACTGAGGGGCAGTTATTTCTAACCCATTCTGTGTTGCGAGGAGAATTGTCGATAAGCTCTCTGTGATACTGGTAGGAAAAAAACAGTCTTTCGGCTATCTGTTAGTTAAAGTGAGTGCTAAACTGAAGACTGTGTATCTGTGAACTCCTGGAATGCATCTTTTAATGGTTAACTCTATGTTTTAACTATAATTGATTCACTGGCTTTAAAAATTCTTTTCCATCATCGACTGGTTCATGCCCGAGGAGAAGTTAAGGGGCCTCGTTGGTTTAATCTGTTTGTATAGCATAACAGCAAACAGCAGAAGCACTCTTTGTGTTAACGGTTTTCTTCCGCAATCTTTGTAATCTTGAAGCTATGTCAATGACTGTGAGTGCGTATCTTAATTCTTTTTTCGTCTAATCGTTACATGGGGTAAATATAGAAGATCCATTTGATGATGGTGTCGTTCGTATTGTATCACAAAAGTGTGGTCTCCTGTTTCGTTTAGGCGCTGGTAAATAATTTGACCACTATCGCTTGTTTTAGATAACCATTCCTTCGGACGGTTTGTTCACTGACTCCCGCTGATTGCTTAGCTTTTTAATTGCGTTAATTCCCTTCAATATCCTTTGGGCGAATTAAAGTTTTTGTTCAGTTTTTATTATGTCCAATTTTTTATGCGCAACAAACTATAGACAACAGTATACCAAAAGACAATAAACCCGATTTCTTGCATCTTTTGTTTTTTGATGGATGTTAAAATATCGCTGAATCTGAATTTTGGTTGGGGGCAATGTCTCGATTGGTTTGCCCGTTACTAGATAATACTCTTTATTGCGTGATCAACATCTTTAAAGGGGTAAGCTGATGTCCATGTTTTTTTCAGTGTGTTATTTAATAAAACTTAACTTGCTCAATTCTCTGCTTTTCATAGTTGATCTTGTGTGTTGCTGCAGCTAGTTGCCACAGCTTGTTATGTCGTTTTCTCTCGGTAGTCACTCCCGCAGCAGTTTACTAACAGCGCGATTACTTCCGCTAAAAAGCAATAGCGCCTTTCACCACAGCGCCACCTATCATCATTACGAGTGAACAGCCATTTTTTCTTCACATGTATTTTTTTACATATTTTTATTCTCTGGAAATTATTCCTTGCTTAAACGAAAAAATTCTTAAGGAGCAAATGAAGCTGTAATAATAGCAATTAGCTTTGCTCCGGAATCCTCAAGGTCTTGTTTGCCAAGATCTGCGGTTTTATTTTAACAGGCTTTTTACCAAGCATTGAGTATCCTTACACTTAGACCTACAATAACAGCAGATGGTATACAAGGTTGGGAAATAGTTTTTTCGACGTGCTCATTTTTAAAAATAAATTAATTTTAATTTATAAAAACATGAACAGCGATGATCTGCTAGAGTACAAAGCGGCTTACACTGTCTTGAACTTAAAATGTAGAAGTTGATGACCAAGCTTTATGCCCAAAAGGATAAAGGTTGTATTCTTTGGCAAGCATGTGGGAATAACAAACGTTCCTCGGATGAATTCAGCATAGACCTGATTCAACAGATGTTGCCGCAAGACCATTATAAAGTATAATAACAGGTATTGAAGCGCAGAGCTGGGGTCATGTATGGTAAAAAAGTGTAGGGACAAAACGGTTCATTAGTTTGTACACTAAACTAGTCCAGTAGATTTGCTCCCATTGAGTTCTGAACAAGTTCTTACGTATGATTTACGCACAGATCCAGTTTTAACAAAGTCATTATGAGTCTCTAAGCTGTGATCTATTATTTACAGATTTGGATCATTGTTATCCCATTAATCATGGGATAATTACTTTTTATCATATAGCATTTTTTTTTCCCTTCAAAATGGACCGAGCCCAGAAAATCTGCAGAATCAGATAAACTGAATCAGCGTGGGAGTGGAGAAAGTATACTCTAAGCCAGAAAATCAGCAGGAAATACACTGTATTCGGTGGAGAACAGTGGAAATGCATCCTGGGTCGTGTTTAAAGCAGGCAGATATCAGAAGAGTGGACACAGACAAAAAATTACTGTTACAGAAAATAACCTCATAATGAAAACATAAACACAGCCAACGCCTGAACAAGTTGATTCAATGCCAGCTATAAAACTCCATGTGATTCGAGGACTACAGCACCTAAGTCGCCATGGAATATTGAACTTTAAAACTGTTGCCATTTTGGCGCCCTTGCTGCTGTGGGGGTGGTTTTTACTGTTAATATAAATATATTTAACAATGGAAACAAAAACAATAGCAGTCCATAACTACCGGAAACCAACAAAAGACAAAAGCACGCCAGAAACGACCAACATTAAAAAATAATGTGAATCCCTTTGTAATGTAATTATATTTTAAGAACTTAATTTTAAATTTTTTAATAATATAGCTCATGGAGGATTATTATTTGTTTAAAAATGATGAAGTCAATTAAATAAAGGACGTGGAGTCTATAAAAGACATTTCCATAGACCTGAATTGTTATCTATGCGTTGCTTAGGTTGTAAGAACTTATTAATAATCTTTGCGGGCCAATCTCGCGCAGAGATAACGCCGAGCAAAATATCTCGCAATGACGCGTTTTTTGAGGCGTGTGTGTACTATATTAGGATCTTCTAGTTAATATAATAACATAGATTGTATTTTTTTTGATAATTATAAGGTTACTTGAATAAGATACTTGGTTGTACTTAGAGGGTTGACTTAGTTATGATTCTTGAGGTGATTTAAGTAAGAACTTACAGTTACATGAGCAAGAAATTATTAAGAACTTGATGTGTAATCTTAATTAAAAACTTAATTAAGTACTAATCAAGAAACGTATTTAAAACTTGGAGGTGATCTTATTTAAAATACTTAATTAATGTAACTGATTCAAGAACTTATAAGAAACTCTTTGTGGTGACTTGTTTAAAAAAATTAATTAAAAGAACTTGAGGCGGACTTGAATTAAAAAACTTATCTAAGAACTTGAAGACATATTAGTTAACCGTTACCAGCTCTGAGCCGTTCAAATGTGGGTAAAAGGATTTTCTCTCTTTAGGCGTGTGCACAAGTCAGGGTAACGGACTAGGCAGCAGTACACACCGTGTTACCAACGACCACACAACGGGAAATAAAAAAATCCTACACTTTACATGAAACGGCCAAAGGGAAATAAGCGGCTGGGATGTGTGCTCTCTCTTTGTGGCATATTCAAATCTCTCTCTGATTGTCGTGTTTGTCTTCTGCTTACTGAAGTGTGTGTAGTGTGTGTGCGTGCGGACTTGTACAAGGAGTGTATGTAAGGGTCCGTGTGTGTTTATGATTTTGTTCTTTTCTGTTTACGCGTTTCTGTTCGGAGAGAGGTGGTATTGGAATCTCTCTCGTTTCTTATGCATGTGTCTGTTTTGCTGGGTAGTGTAGTGTGTGTGTGTGTGTGTGTGTGTGTGTGTGTGTGTGTGTGAGTGTGTGTGTGTGGTAGTCTTGGGGATGTTAGATACACGAGTTCTCAATCATACTTTCAGTCGGCCTATTGTGTACTTGGCTGCGTCTCATTCTATGTGGGCCTGGTATTGGCCGCGTAGGTGACAGTATGTGCCCGCATGCTGGGCGTCAGTGTGTGCCTGCAGAACACACGCCAGCATTTCGCGCCGCACACAACGGCCACCTGTTAGAGGCGACGCAGCTTTAGCGATTGCATCACGAAAATAGTATGGTGTGGTCTCCTTGTAACATGTGGATTGCACCACCGCCAAAGTAAGCTTTAATTATAAGAATTCAACTGCTAGCTATTGGTGGTTCGGCTTGGCCACCGAAGGCGTCACACTTTCGGAGTTTGGAGTTGCTGAGTTCAAGCTGGCTTCCCTCGCAAGTTGGTCACCTTGGTTTCGAGTTTCGAGTGAGACCAGAGTCGTGGGATCAAGGTTCACCCCATCAGAGTCGTGGGGGCCAAGGTTCACCCCATCCAGTCCATCAGACAGAGGCAGCCTTTCCAGACCAGAGGCCAGCCACCCACCACCCAAAAAATCCCAGGGTCAAACATACTCCTGGGGTTTCCCCCACTGAAAGCCCATGGTGACCCACAATAAGTGACGCCTGCAAATAAAATTAAATCAACAGTCGCCTCATGCTCAGGGAGGGGGGTTTTGGCTATTTTTTATGTTAAAAAAATTGTATTTTTATGTTATCTAAAAATATTTATGTTTGTAGCGTTTGCTGCCATATTTTTTTAAAAATTATAAATTTTAACACGGCCACACACAAGCAAAAATATGTCACACACTACAGTTGTCTCCAATCCAAATCCAAAGTTTTAAGTCTCCAGAAAAAAAATACACTTCACAACTCAAACACCAGCAATGGAATATGACGAGGCAGAGCTGCGTTGTAAGCCCTGCTACTTAATTTAATTAGACTGGGAGTTGGTTCAATAATCGCCATGCCTCCAGTAAGCAGCGGCCAGTAATCGGATAGTGGCAGTGTCCTTAGGCAGAGCCGGAAATAGCAATAATGGCTTTACCAGCTCCACCGTTTGTATATGGGGTCGCGTTCTGCGGGCTGGCTGCTTTCCCTAGTTACTCTCTGGGGAAAGTTTAGTAAATTTTTGGTTATTGAAGTCTTTACTTGTCAGAGAACTATAATGGGGCTTTCTGGAGTAGGCCAACCGGTCGAAACTGGTGAGTACGGGGCGGGGAGCAGAATTGGCCCTTTTCTAGTTCTCTGCTCTTGAATAAACAGTGAGGAGGCATAGGGACCAGGCCTTCCCTTTAGCTGTCTGAATACAACAGTGAGGGACATTAGGGCAGGCCTACCTTCTAAGCTGTCTGTCTGAATACAAACAGTGTGGAGCCATAGGGACAGGCCTTCTTTAGCTGTATGAATACAACAGGAGGAGACATTAAGGGCATGCCTACCTTTAGCTGGTCTGGATATACAACAGTGAGGAGAATTATGTGGCCAGCCTTCCTTTAGCTGTCTCTCTGAATACACTGTGTAGGAGGACATAGGGGCCAGGCCTAACCTTTAGCTGTTGATACAACAGTGAGGAGACATAGGGCCAGGGCCTACTTTAGTGTTGAATACATCTGTGAGGTGGCATTGGGGCCAGGCCTTCCTTACTGTCTGTCTGAATACCGCATGTGAGGTGACTATAGGGCCAGGCCTACCTGTAGCTGTTGAATACAACAGTGGGAGTCATAGGACAGGCCCTACCTTTTTTGCTATATGATTACTAACAGTGAGGAGACATAGGGCCAGGCCTACCTTTTGCACTGTCTGTATACAACAGTGAGGAGTCATAGGGCCAGGCCCTACTTTAGCTGTCTGAATACAAAGTGAGGAGACATAGGGCCAGGCCTATCGTTGCTGTCTGTCTGATTACAACGTGAGGAGGCATAGGGCCAGGCCTACCTTTTAAGCTGGTCATGTCTGGATACCAACAGTGAGGGAGCATAGGTACAGCCCTACTTTAGCTGTCATGTCTGAATACAACGTGAGGAGGAATAGGGCCAGGCTACCTTTAGCTGGTCTGTCTGATTATTACAGTGAGGAGACATAGGGCCAGGCCTAACTTTTGCTGTCTGTATACAACAGTGAGGAGACATAGGGCCAGGCTACCTTTTTCTGTCTGTCGGAATACTACAGTGAGGAGACGAGGGCAGGCACTACCTTTAGTGTCTTGGATACAACAGTGAGGAGACATAGGGCCAGGGCCTACCTTTATGGCTGTCTGGTATAACAACAGTGTGGAGACATAGGGCCATGGCCTATCTTTAGATGTTTGAATACAACAGTGGGAGTCATAGGGCCAGGGCCTACCTTTAGCTGTCTGTCTGAATACATACAGTGTAGGAGGCATAGGGCCTGCCTTCCTTTAGCTGTCTAAATTACATCAGTGAGGAGACATTAAGGAGCAAGGCCTACCTTTAGCTGTCTGAATACAACTGTGAGGACTGCCACATAGGGCCAGGCCACCTTTAGCTGGTCTGTCTGTATACACAGTGAGGAGGCATTGGGCAAGGCTACCTTTAGCTGTTCTGTCAGAATACAACAGTGAGGAGCATTCAGGTCAGGGCCTACCTTATCTGGTGAATACAACAGTGTGGAGACATAGGGCCAGGCCTACCTTTAGCTGTCTGTTTGAATACAACAGTGAGGAGGATAGAGCCCCAGGGCCTACTATTAGCTGTCTGTCTGAATACAACAGTGTGGTGGGCTAGAGACAGGCTACATTAGCTGTCTGGTTCTGTATACTACAAGTGAGGAGGGCATAGGGGCAGGCCTACTTTACTGTCTTTCTGATACACAGTGAGGAGGCATAGGGGCCTTGGCCCTCCTTTAGCTGTCTGTCGATTAACACAGTGAGGAGGCATAGGGCCAGGCATACCTTTAGCTGTTTGAATAAACAGTGTGGGCCATAGGGCCAGGCCTTCCTTTAGCTGTCTGTGTCTGATACAACTGTGAGGAGGCATAGGGCCAGCCTAACCTTTAGCTGTCTAAATCATCAGTGAGGAGAATTAAGGCCAGGCCTTACCTTTAGCTGTCTGAAATACAAACAGTGAGGAGACAGAGGGCCAGGCACCCTACCTTCTAGCTGTATCGTTTGAATACAACTGTGAGGAGGCATGAGCCAGGCCTACCTTTAGCTGTAGGTCTGAATACAAAAACAGTGAGGAGCATAGAGCCAGGCCTACTTTAGCTGTCTGTTTTCTGATATACAATCAGTGGGAGGCCATAGGGGCAGGCTACCCTTTAGCTGTCTTTCTGAATACAACAGTGAGGAGGCCTTTGGGCCAGGCCTTCCTTTAGCTGTCTGTCTGTAAATACTAACAGTGAGGTAGGAGGCCATAGAGCCAGGCCTACCTTTTAGCTGTCTGTCTGAATTTAGAGAGCCGGAAGAAAGTAACCTAGGGAAATGGGCTGGTTGAGATGGGATGGTCTCATTTGTGCACAGGATGTGAATGGACATCATTCTGATTCAGAACTCCGACATGGTTTTCTAGTGTTAAGGAAAGACAATCGCAGGTCATTAGCTCGGCTGACGATGCTCTGGTAACGGCAGTATTGAATTTTTGGGGCCTGGTTTAGATGGGGGGGTCAGATTCTTCTTTTTGAATTTCTGCTTGCGTGAGATATGGAAATCAACTTGACTGAAAATTGGATGAGAGGCTTATGGGTTTCGTAAATTTATGACTGACCACCACCTGTAGCCACAGCGCATTGAATGTGCACCCAAGTATGGTAACATCCATTTAGGTCACGGTTTTGAATTCACAATTTCCTGCATAGAGCTGGGTAAGGTAGTTGACCAAGCAGCCTGGGAAACAGGTTTTATGCACGCTGAGTGCATTATTTACGTTTTTGAATTTTGACATTATTTACTGTTGTTGTTGTTTTCCTTTGTTGCGTCTGTTGTTTTTGTATTAGTTATTAAACTCTGATATCTTGAAAAGTATGCTTCTGGGGGGGCTAACAATATATAGTAGTTATTGTAACATGGATTTGTAGAATACCTACTTTTGAGCTTTGACAATTTCCAAACGGTATTTTCATTCATTGCATAACTCTAGTTTTGATTGTGCGCATGAAAAAAACATAATATTCGTTTAAATAATTTATTTGTGAAAGTTAGCATGCCAGCAAGTTTGCAAGTGCTGTGCTGGTTACCTCCCTTTCTAGGCAACTTCATTGCATATTAATGCACTGATATGCCAGTTTCAGTGAATCAGCTACTTCGGCCCTCCTTTTGTTGTTCAGGCTTCAGCTTGGAATGTTGCTTTCAATGACTTTCAAAAATTTTCAATGGGTACACTTGAGATACGCTATTTAAGTACAAAGACTCATATCCACAACCTTGGAATAATATAGGTTTAAAGTGAAACTCGGTAGTTCTTGTCAGATATCCAGATGGCGTGTTTGATGATTCAACTGTTTCCATACTGTTTGGATTCCATCTGTATTTCATACTGTTTGTTTATATGTTTCATACATGTTTGATTCATCTGTTCATACCTGTTTGATTCATCTGTTTCATACCTGTTTGATTCATCTGTTTCATACCTGGTTGTTCATTCGGTTTTCATACCTGACTTTGTTTTATGAAGTTATCCAGATGGCTTGTTTGATTATCTGTTTCATACCTGTTTGATTCATTGTTTCATACCTGTTTGATTATATGGTTCATACCTGTTTGATTCATCTGTTTCATACCCTGACTTGATGAGATATCCAGATGGCTTGTTTGATTCATCTGTTTCATACCTGTTTGATTCATCTGTTTCATACCTGTTTGATTCATCTGTTTCATACCTGTTGTAATTCATCTGTTTCAATTCCTGTTTGATTTCATTGTTTCATACCTGACTTTGATGAATATCCAGATGCTTGTTTGATTCATCTGTTTCATACGGTTTGATTCATCTGTTGCTTACCTTGTTTTGATTCATTGTTCTTACCTGTTTGATTTCATTCTGTTTCATTACCTGTTTGATTCCATCTATTTCATTCCTGTTGGATTCATCTGTTTCATACCTGTTTGATTTATCGTTTCATACCTAAGTTTGATTCCATCTGTTTCTTACCTGTGTGATTCATCTGTTTCAATCTGTTTGTTCATCTGATTTCATACCTGTTTGATTCATAGCTGTATTCATACCGGTTTGATTCATCTGTTTCATACCTGTTTGATTCATCTGTTTCATACATGTTTGATTCATCTGTTTCATACTCTGTTTGATTCATATGTTTATACCTGACTTTGACGGAGATATTCAAGATGGCTTGATTGGATTCATCTGTTTCATTACCTGTTTGATTCATCTGTTTCTTCCTGTTTGATTCATATGTTGCATCCTGTTTGATCATCTTTTCATACCTGACTTTGATGAGGATAGCAGATGGCTAGTTGATTCATCGGTTTCATACCTGTTTGATTCATTTGTTTTCAGTTCCTGTTTGATTCATTGTTTCATTGTTTGATTCATCTGTTTCATACCTGGTTTGATTCATCTGTTTCATACCTGTTTGTTTCATCTGTTTCTTACCCTGTTTGAGTTCATCTGTTCTTCATACCTGTTGTCTTCATCTGTTCATACCTGTTTTGATTCATTGTTTTCTTACCTGTTTGATTCATCTGTTTCATACTGTCTTTGTTGGATATCCTGAGGCTTGTTTTGATTCAATCTGTTTCATAACTGTTTGTTTCATATGTTTCATACCTGTTTGATTCATCTGATTCATACCTGTTTGATTAATCTGTTCATACCTGTTTGATTCATCTTGTTTCATTTACCTGTTGATTATCTATTTCTTACCTGTTTGATTCATCTGTTTCATACCTGTTAGATTCATCTGTTTTCAAACTGTTTGATTATCTGTTCATACCTGACTTCTGATGAGATATCCAGATGGCTTGTTTGATTCATCTGTTTCTTACTGTTTGATTCATTCTGTTTCATACCTGGTTTGATTCATCTGTTGCCATACTGTTGATTCTTCTGTTTAATAACCTGACCTTGATGAGATATCAGATGGCTCTTGTTGATTCATCTGTTTCTACCTGTTGGATTATCTGTTTCATACCTGTTTGATTCATCTGTTCTCTCATACCGTTTGATTCATCCTGTTTCATTACCTGTTTGATTTATCTGTTTCATACCTGTTTGATTCATCTTGTTCATACCTGTTTGATTCTATCTGTTGCATACATGTTTGATCTCTGTTTCTTTACCTGTTGATTCATCTGTTTAATACCTGACTTGAATCATCTGGTTATTCTGTTTGATTCATCTTTTTCATACCGTGTGATATCATATGTTTTCAGTACCTGTTTGATTCATCTGTTTCATACCTGTTTTGTTTCATATGTTCATACCTGAATTTGATGAGATACTCACATGGCGTGTTTGATTCATCTGTTATCATACCTGTTTTGTTTTCTCTTTTTCATACCTGTAGTGTTTTATCTGTTGCTACCTGTTTGATTCTCTGTTCATACCTGGACCTTGATGAGATATCCAGATGGCTTGTTTGATTCATCTGGTTGCATACTGTTGATTCATCTGTTTCATACCTGTTTGATTCATCGTTTATACCTGTTTGATTTATCTGTTTCATAACGGTTGATGTATCTGTTTCTTTGTTTGATCATCTGTTCATTCTGGTGATTCATCACGTTTATAACCTGTTTGATTCATCTGTTTCATACCTGTTTGATTTCTGTTTTCATTACAACCTGACTTTGTTTTAATCTGTTTCATTCTGTTTGTTTCATCTGTTTCATACTGTTTGATTCATCTGTTTCATACCAGACTTTGTGAAAATTTTCTTAACGAGCTAAAATTAGCTTCAAGGAAAAATGGTATTGTGAAAATATTGAAAATGTGAATTTTGTGAGAGAGGTGAGGTGAGGTGTTGATGTGAAATTTTTTTATCAATGTTTGAGCAATCATATGTCTGGGTCTTTACAATAAGTACTGCTGCTGCTGCTGTGCTGATGATTGATGATGATGATGACAGCTGGTTGTTCTATCTTTGTTATTAATCTATTATCATTATCATTGGAGATTAGAACATGCTTGTTTCAGAATTAAAGTTATGTCCAAGCTGAGTTTGTTTTAAACATTTTTTACGGTAGAATGTTCATCAGTAACCTTGACAGTGTAGGTTAGAATCAAGAGAAAAAAAGGATAAATGCCTCCCTACATTTTTTCAATATATATTTTGTTACGCATGTAATGCTTTACTTCATATGAAATAGAAAGAGTAGGATAATGAATTTGTTTCTTTTTTCTTTTCCGGTGTTGGTCCATTTTCATTTCAAAAATTGCATGTGCCTGTGTGTTTGAACCAAAAGCCGTTTCGCATCGAAGCCCCAGTGATGGTGGACATAAAGCACGGCTCTGTGCGCTATAGGGTGGGAAGAGGGAACACCAAGATGAAGTGAGTGGCAAGCAGCGGGGAGATTCCCCATGAGGCTGCACAGTCCTGGACAAGAGACGCATTATTTCTACCATGGCGATCTGAATCATTATGGCTCAGGTAGACCTCGGAATATGGACTGGACTTTGTATTTCGAATGTGTGTATGTATGTGTCGGTGTGGGTGTTGAGAGCATCATGTGTGTGTGGGTGTGTGGTGTGTGTGTGTGTGTGTGTGTGTGTTTTGTGTGTGTGTGTGCTGTGTGTTGTGTGTGTGTGTGTGGTGTGTGTGGTGTCGTGTGTGTGTGTCTACTGTTGTGTGTGTGTGTGAGAGAGAGAGAGAGAGGAGGGGCGAGAGATGAGAGGAAATGCGCCATGTGTGGGTCGTGGGTTAGTGTGTGCAAAGCTTGCATGCTGAGAGGAGTTGGAAGCTGTGTGTTGTGTGTGTAGTGTGTGTGGTGCTGTGCGTGAGTGACGTGCGTGCTGCAGTTGCGTTGCGTGCGGGTGTGCTGTGGCACATTGCTGCCATTGTGAATGTGTATGCACAAGCCTGACACATATGCTGTGGACATAAAAAATTGAGGAATATACTTTTTATGCATAATGTGAATGTTGCATCTTTAAAAAAGATTAATAAATTGATGTATTTAATAACTTTTTCTTTTGAAAGTCTTTGATTATAATTCAGAGAGAGAAAATTTTTGCCAAGACGTCTTTTTTAATCTGAGATGTTGTTTTTTACATGTGTGGTGTGTGTGTTTTTTGTGTGGAGTATGTGTGTGTGGGTGAGTGTGTGTGTGTGTGTGTGCTGTGTTGTGTGTTGAGTGTGTGTGAGTGGGTGTGCGCCATGCGCGCGTGCATTCATGTGTGTGGTACATGTTGTGTTGAGGGTGTGTGTATGTGTGTGGTGTGTGTGTATGTGAGCGCATGCGTAGTGAGAGTGGGTCGCCTTGTTGGGTTGTGGTGAGCTGTGCGCGCGCACGGGAGAGTGGGGGGGGGGGGGGAGGGGGGGTGGGTAGGGGGTCATGGAGCAGCAAGCGTCCATTGTGGTGTGTGTGTTTATCTAGCATTATTTTTGGTTTTAGATTTCAGTATTGTGGAAAAACTATTACATTCATTCAATAGTATTCTCGGATTCCATGTCTTTCAGATGAAGAAGAGTTAAGGGACCCAAGTCAGTTTTTCTTATGTGAAAAGGGAAGGGCCAGCCAGAGCTCAGGGGAAAGAAGCTGTCTATGTGTATGGCCAGGGAGAACGCCCAGGACAGTTCCAGGTTCAAGCCGACCCTGACTTACAAAAAGGGGGAGACTTTGCCTGGCCCAGCCGATGTGGACCTAAGTGATC
>CM031606.1:10032785-10050285 GCA_018398815.1 Conus ventricosus
TTTACGCTCCGGTTGCTTTCAATCCCTCTTTCTTTCTTTGGTCACCGCCTCGACTAATCGGGTCCTTTACCACGCTCCGACACTTTGTCAACAAGGTCACGACCCTTCCGGGTCATTTCCCACTGATGTCATTTCCTGTGATGAGTCACTTCCGGAATGATGTCACTTCCACTTCCGGGATGATGTCACTTCCGGTGACGTCATACATTCCAGACATTCCATCCCCATCCCCATGGGGGTCGTTTCCAACATAATATACTACTGGCTATATTAAAGACAGAAACATTGCAACAATTATACGATCAATAGATGATGCGGTCAATTACCTTAACCAAACAAATAAAACGGGTTACTTGCTGGCAGTTGATTGTTCAAAAGCCTTTGATTCATTGTCAAAAGATTTTCTGTTGCATGCCTTTAAAGTTTTTGGCTTCGGAACTGAATTTAGGAAGTGGGTTGCCATACTGACAAAGAACCCTGCTAGTTCAATAAATCATGGAGGATGGATATCTGAACCGTTTAATCTTTCTTGCGGAATTAGACAAGGGTGCCCTTTTTCTCCGTTAGCCTTTGTTCTGGCAGTGGAGTTGTTAGCGATTAAAGTTAGAAATAGCGCCATATCTGGCATCCACGTCCCAACCACTGTTCCACACAACGATACACCTCTAAAAATCAAACAAATGGCGGACGATACAACTCTATTCCTCAGAGATAAAAGAGATATGGTCAAATCTTTAGAAATCTTTACAACATTTCAAAGTTTCTCAGGTTTAAAATTAAACGTACAGAAAACGAAAGCTTTACCCATGGGAAGGCAGATAGGAGAACCAGAGCTTCCTTTCAACGCAGTAGATAAAATAAAGATATTAGGCATTTATTTCCAGCGTGATAGGATGGCTCGGAATATTGAAGATAATTGGAGTAATAGGATGTATCAAATGAATAATTTGATTCGAGAATGGAGTAAGCGGGATATCAGTATCCAAGGTAAGATTGTAGTAATTAAAACATTTTTACTTAGTCAGTTTCTTATGCCATGCAATCTATAGGACTTCCAGATAATGTGCTAAACAAAGTTAACTCAACCCTTTACAAATTTCTGTGGAAGAAAAGATTTAATAATAAAAAAGCTTTCGAAAAAGTCAAAAGAAAAGTAATGGAAGCAAGTGTGGAGAAAGGGGACTTGGTATGATTAATCTGATTAACTTTCAAAACTGTTTGTACTTGCAATGGGCGGGCAAACTCTTTAAAGCCACCGAACAAGAAAATTGGGCATTAATACCCAGATGGCATTTACAACGCCTCACAAAGACGGATGTTTTTTTGTATAAATTGCAGAGCCAAAGACCTGAAGGATTGTAGCTTAATCAGGAATGAATTCTGGAAAGAAGTGTTAACAGTTTATCTAAATCACAAAATATTGATAAAACTTGATGATATTGACAAAAGCAATTTTCACAGTCAATACCTTTTCCACAATAATCTAATTCGCTATAAAAATCAGGTATTATACTTCAAAAACTGGGTAAATAATGGTATTGAGCAAATTAAGGATATAATTAATGAAAGAGAAAATAGACTACTGACTTTAGAAGAAATGCAGGAAATGGTTGGACAGAATAGAGCCCTTACATTGTTCCAGTACAATGCTTTGATTAACTCCATGCCAGCGCAATGGATCCAGTGGATCCAGTCAGGAGATAGAGGATCTGGGACGCTCCCCTGTTTTGCCAGTCTGTTAAATACAAAACCTAAACAAATAAGGAAACTAATTATGTCACATACGGAAACTCAAACACCTACTGCGAGTGCCCTCTGGAACAGAAAAGTTGGTATAGACTTAGACAAATCCACATGGTGTCGAGCTACAGACGTCACAAAAGAGGTAAGACTCAGAGCTCTCCACTGGAAAATACTACACAATATATATCCGACTAATATCATGCTTAGTAAAATGAAAGTAAAAGACTCAAATGCTCGTAGTGTCCTGACACAACTGATTTCATTGAACACTTTTTCTGCGAGTGTCCAATCGTTTACAACTTTTTGGGGATTCATTGAGCACAAAATTTACTTAGAAAACACATGCACAGATTAGATTATCAAACACAGATATACTATTTGGTATCAATAAATCGACTGTTTCGAAGACAAATTATAAGTATATCAATTTTATCATATTACTGAGTAAAATGTGTATTAGTATTTGTAAAAAGACAAACACGGGTATCCCTCTGCAACTCATTTTTTAGAAAGAGTATAATGTCCGGAGGGTTTTAAAAGGAAAACTTCTCCAAATAGGTGAGAGAGTGTAAATCTCGAAGGAAATGTAAGTTATTTATGAACACCTAATACAATTCTTGTATTGTCCGTGCGTTGGGTGTGAGAGGGAGGGAGAGGTTATCTCTGCAGGGAGAGTTGCAGGGTGGGAGAGGGGGAGGGATCTGAGATCTGTGGAGGGGGCGGGGGCATTTGAGGAGGGAGAGTTCGTATGCCTGTTGTCTCGCTTCTTGGCTTTCCTCATGTCTTCCTTGTAGACCATTTCTTTTCGCAACAAGGTTGGCTTCACCGAGGAACAGCCAATGGGTGAGACGACATGCAACAAACCCCTAAATTCTTTCAAAACACGCCGTCTCTGTCCGTGTGTCTGTCTGTCTGTCTGTGTGCAATCTGTGGGACTGTCTCTCTGTCTGTCTCTCTGTCTCTCTCTCTCGCTAACACTTTTTTTTTGGGGGGGGGGGGGGGGGGATATGGGGGATGGGTGGGTGGGTGGTAGTGGTGATGGTGGGTGATGTGAGCAGAGCTCACGCGCTTGGGTAGAAGGATGGAGAGGGAGACAGGCAATTGGACCAACGATATCCGCACGCCTGGTGCGTCCATACGGAATTGTGTGCTACGCATAAATTTTGCTTCGGTACAGTGCCTTCAACATGTAACTACCATTGTTAACATATTTGACGGAGGGGAGGGAGGGGAGAGAGAGAGAGAGAGAGAGAGAGTGTGTGTGTGTGCGCGCGCGCGCGTGTGTGTGTGTGTGTAACACAAATTGAAAATCTGAAAATAATTAATTCTTTTGTTTCATCTATGTTGTTTTCTTAGTATATGCAACACATCAGAGTGAGTGTGCCAGTACACTACACATTAGAACATTAACAAACCAGACACTTTGTATCAAACGCTAAAACACTAAAATGAGCAAACATATGTCCATTTGTAGAGAACATACAGACTATGATGGTGTGCTGAGACTGGTTGGGGGAAAAAAAGAGCTAGTAGTGGAAATTCTTTTTCTTTTTTTTCCGCTTTGTTTTGTGGCAGATGAAGGGACAGTGTGAGATCAGATGAGAGGTGGATTTGGCGTGGGGGGGGGGGGGGGGGGGGGGGGGGGGGGAAAAGAAAAAAAAAAGAAAGAAAGAAAATGACCGCCTTAGGTGCTCCATTGATCCGATAAACTGATGCCACAAAAAAAAAGTCTGCCCTTCTAGTTACAACCGGGTCAGCCCTTCTAGTTACATCCATGTCAGCCCTTCTAGTTACAACAGGATCAGCTCTTCTAGTTACATCCATGTCAGCCTTCTAGTTACAACCGGGTCAGCCCTTCTAGTTACATCCATGTCAGCCCTTCTAGTTACACCCAGGTCAGCCCTTCTAGTTAAGACCGGGTCAGCCCTTCTAGTTAAATCCATATCAGCCCTTCTAGTTACACCCAGGTCAGCCCTTCTAGTTACAACCAGGTCAGCCCTTCTAGTTACAACCAGGTCAGCCCTTCTAGTTTCACCCAGGTCAGCCCTTCTAGTTACACCCAGGTCAGCCCTCTAGTTACAACCGGGTCAGCCCTTCTAGTTACAACCAGGTCAGCCCTTCTAGATACAACCAGGTCAGCCCTTCTACTTACAAACAGGTCAATCTTCTAGTTACACCCAGGTCAGCCCTTCTAGTCACAACGAGGTCAGCCCTTCTAGTTACAACCAGGTCAATCTTGTAGTTACACCCAGGTCAGCCCTTCTAGTTACACCCAGGTCAGCCCCTCTAGTTACAACCGGGTCAGCTCTTCTAGTTACAACCAGGTCAGCCCTTCTAGTTACAACCAGGTCAATCTTCTAGTTACACCCAGGTCAGCCCTTCTAGTTATACCCAGGTCAACCCTTCTAGTCACAAGCGGGTCAGCCCTTCTAGTTACATCCAGGTCAGCCCTTCTAGTTAAAACCAGGTCAGCCCTTCTACTTACAACCAGGTCAATCTTCTAGTTACACCCAGGTCAGCCCTTCTAGTCACAACCAGGTCAGCCCTTCTAGTTACAACCAGGTCAATCTTCTAGTTACACCCAGGTCAGCCCTTCTAGTTACAACCTGGTCAATCTCCTAGTTACACCCAGGTCAGCCCTTCTAGTCACAAGCGGCTCAGCCCTTCTAGTTACATCCAGGTCAGCCCTTCTAGTTACAACCAGGTCAGCCCTTCTACTTACAACCAGGTCAATCTTCTAGATACACCCAGGTCAGTCCTTCTAGTCACAACCAGGTCAGCCCTTCTAGTTACAACCAGGTCAATCTTGTAGTTACACCCAAGTCAGCCCTTCTAGTTACAACCTGGTCAATCTTCTAGTTACATCCAGGTCAGCCCTTCTAGTTACAACCAGGTCAGCCCTTCTACTAACAGCCAGGTCAATCTTCTAGCAACACCCAGGTCAGCCTTTCTAGTCACAAGCGGGTCAGCCCATCTAGTTACAACCAGGTCAACCTAGTTACACACAGGTCAGCCCTTCTAGTCACAACCGGGTCAGCCCTTCTAGTTACCACCAGGTCAGCCCTTCTAGTTACAACCAGGTCAATCTTCTAGTTACACCCGGGTCAGCCCTTCTAGTTACGCCCAGGTCAGCCCTTCTAGTTACAACCAGGTCAGCCCTTCTAGTTACACCCAGGTCAGCCCTTCTACTTACAACCAGGTCAACCATTCTAGTTACACCCAGGTCAGCCCTTCTATTCACAAGCGGGTCAGCCCATCTAGTTACAACCAGGTCAACCTAGTTACACCCAGGTCAGCCCTTCTAGTCACAACCGGGTCAGCCCTTCTAGTTACAACCAGGTCAGCCCTTCTAGTTACAACCAGGTCAATCTTCTAGTTACACCCGGGTCAGCCCTTCTAGTTACACCCAGGTCAGCCCTTCTAGTTACACCCAGGTCAGCCCTTCTAGTTACACCCAGGTCAGCCCTTCTAGTTACACCCAGGTCAGCCCCTCTAGTTACAACCGGGTCAGCCTTCTAGTTATACCCAGGTCAGCCCTTCTAGTTACACCCAGGTCAACCCCTCTAGTTACAACCGGGTCAGCCCTTCTAGTTACACCCAGGTCAGCCCTTCTAGTCACAACCAGGTCAGCCCTTCTAGTTACACCCAGGTCAGCCCTTCTAGTTACAACCTGGTCAATCTTCTAGTTACATCCAGGTCAGCCCTTCTAGTTACAACCATGTCAGCCCTTCTAGTTACATCCATGTCAGCCCTTCTAGTTACACCCAGGTCAGCCCTTCTAGTTTATAACATCTTGCACACACGTAAAATCCCATCACCAACTTTCGGATAGGTAGGCTAGTTTGGCCGTTGGTATGGATGACACGTTACAAATAGCATGCACCCTGCGTGAGAAATGGAAAGAATGAAGGAAGTAAGGAAAATGACTGGATGACACGGGAAACGACTGAATGAAGCGCCAGCTGGCAGCTCTTCAGTCGGCACTACCCAGGTAGGCAGCCCGTTGTGTAAACGAGTGTTGATTGTAAAGCGCTTAGAGCTTGGCCTCTAGCCGAGAATAGGCGCTATATAAGTATTCATTATTATTATTATTTATTAGTTACACCCAGTTCAGCCCCTCTAGTTACAACCGGGTCAGCTCTTCTAGTCACAACCAGGTCAGCCCTTCTAGTTACAACCAGGTCAATCTTCTAGTTACACCCGGGTCAGCCCTTCTAGTTATACCCAGGTCAGCCCTTCTAGTCACAAGCGGGTCAGCCCTTCTAGTTACATCCAGGTCAGCCCTTCTAGTTACAACCAGGTCAGCCCTTCTACTTACAACCAGGTCAATCTTCTAGTTACACCCAGGTCAGCCCTTCTAGTCACAACCAGGTCAGCCCTTCTAGTTACAACCAGGTCAATCTTGTAGTTACACCCAGGTCAGCCCTTCTAGTTACAACCTGGTCAATCTTCTAGTTACACCCAGGTCAGCCCTTCTAGTCACAAGCGGCTCAGCCCTTCTAGTTACATCCAGGTCAGCCCTTCTAGTTACAACCAGGTCAGCCCTTCTACTTACAACCAGGTCAATCTTCTAGTTACACCCAGGACAGCCCTTCTAGTCACAACCAGGTCAGCCCTTCTAGTTACAACCAGGTCAATCTTCTAGTTACACCCAGGTCAGCCCTTCTAGTTACAACCTGGTCAATCTTCTAGTTACACCCAGGTCAGTTCCTTCTAGTCACAAGCGGCTCAGCCCTTCCAGTTACATCCAGGTCAGCCCTTCTAGTTACAACCAGGTCAGCCCTTCTACTTACAACCAGGTCAATCTTCTAGCTACACCCAGGTCAGCCCTTCTAGTCACAACCAGGTCAGCCCTTCTAGTTACAACCAGGTCCATCTTGTAGTTACACCCAGGTCAGCCCTTCTAGTTACAACCTGGTCAATCTTCTAGTTACATCCAGGTCAGCCCTTCTAGTTACAACCAGGTCAGCCCTTCTAGTTACAGCCAGGTCAATCTTCTAGCTACACCCAGGTCAGCCCTTCTAGTCACAAGCGGGTCAGCCCATCTAGTTACAACCAGGTCACCAGGCAATCTAGTTACACCCAGGTCAGCCCTTCTAGTCACAACCCGGCTCAGCCCTTCTAGTTACAACCAGGTCAGCCCTTCTAGTTACAACCAGGTCAATCTTCTAGTTACACCCGGGTCAGCCCTTCTAGTTACACCCAGGTCAGCCCTTCTAGTTACACCCAGGTCAGCCCTTCTAGTTACAACCAGGTCAGCCCTTCTACTTACAACCAGGTCAATCTTCTAGTTACACCCAGGTCAGCCCTTCTAGTCACAACCAGGTCAGCCCTTCTAGTTACAACCAGGTCAATCTTGTAGTTACATCCAGGTCAGCCCTTCTAGTTACAACCTGGTCAATCTTCTAGTTACACCCAGGTCAGCCCTTCTAGTTACAACCAGGTCAGCCCTTCTAGTTACAGCCAGATCAATCTTCTAGTTACACCCAGGTCAGCCCTTCTAGTCACAACCGGGTCAGCCCTTCTAGTTACAACCAGGTCAGCTGTTCTAGTTACAACCGGGTCAGCCCTTCTAGTTACAACCAGGTCAGCCCTTCTACTTACACCCAGGTCAGTCTTCTAGTCACAAACGGGTCAGCCCTTCTAGTTACACCCAGGTCAATCTTCTAGTTAAATCCGGGTCAGCCCTTCTTAACCAGGCCAGCCCTTCTAGTTACTGCCAGGTCAGCTCTTCTAGTTACAACCGGATCAGCCCTTCTAGTTACAACCTGGTCAGCCCTTCCAGTTACAACCGGGTCAGCCCTTCTAGTTACAACCGGGTCAGCCCTTCTAGTTACACCCAGGTCAGCCCTTCTAGTTACAACCGGGTCAGCCCTTCCAGTTACACCCAGGTCAGCCCTTCTAGTTACAACCGGGTCAGCCCTTCTAGTTACAACCGGGTCAGCCCTTCTAGTTACACCCAGGTCAGCCCTTCCAGTTACACCCAGGTCAGCCCTTCTAGTTACAACCGGGTCAGCCCTTCTAATTACACCTAGACCAGCCCTTCCAGTTACAACCGGGTCAGCCCTTCTAGTTACAACCGGGTCAGCCCTTCTAGTTACAACCGGGTCAGCCCTTCTAGTTACAACCGGGTCAGCCCTTCTAGTTACAACCGGGTTAATCCTTCTAGTTACAACCAGGTCAACCCTTCTGGTTACAACCAGGTCAACCTTTCTAGTTACAACCAGTGTGGTGTAGTGTACCAGGTAGGGTGTCAAGACTGTACCCATACCTACAGTGGCGAGACAGCAAGACCACTCACCACCCGTCTACAGGAACACCAAAACCGATCTTCTTTTGCCATTATTTATGTATCTATGTATTACTGTTACCATCAGTTTAGCTGTTGTTACAACTTCATAACTGTCACAAATATTATATTTACCACTGTTATTGATATGAACGTTATTCTTGACAATATTTCTGACATTCCAAACTATCACTTTTCCAGCCTCCTATAACATCACTATAATTTCTATATGGTTACAATCATGATGATTATTCAAACTGTTCATATACATTTCACAATGGTTAATATACCTATTACATTCCATCCTTCCCGTAATTTGTACGTTCCGTCTCCTCTTTGTTCTTCCTGCTCCCGGCTTCCCCTCCTCCCTTTCTTCCTCCCTTCCCTTAGTATTAGTACTATTATCATCATTACTATCATTCATATTATTATTATTATCATTATCATATCATTATTATTCTAATTATATTTCTGTATCATACTATTATTATCGTACTATTATTACCATCACCGCTACTACTGTAGCTAGCATTATTACCATTTTGATTAATACCATTGTTAGTATTGCTATTACCATCATTACCATTATCATCACCATCGTCATCGCCACGAGCACTGTTGCCACGGCAACCATGCTGTTCGACAATCCTCTAACCCCTCTTGATTTTTCCCATACTACAACTGCTCTTGCCATGTCATCACCAAAAGTGATATTTATCTTCCCTTTATTTTTTCAATATTTTGATCATCATCATTATCATTATTATTGTTCCAATCAGCATTATTATCATCATCATTAATACCTCGACTCATACACTGTCTCCTTCCCGACAGCCTCGTTTTCATTCAACGCCCATCTTGGGCCGAATTGGACGAAGATAAGTGATTGCTCGTTCATTTTCGTTGTCCTGAGTGTTGTGTATCTTGCCTGAGGAAGACCTAAGAGGTCGAAACGCGTCGTGTTTTGTCTTGTGATTTGTTTGTCTACGTTCTTCGGCGGACCCTTATAAATCATTTTTCAAATCCGTTTAGATTTCCCGCCTGCAGTCTCGTCACTTTGCAACTAGATCTAACGAAAAAAAAAAACAAAAAAAAACCCGACAGCTATTTCTGGCAAGAAATGGATTTCAGCGACCGGTCACGGTTGGTAGCACCATCAGTCGTCTGTGACAGTACCAGTCTGGTCACAGCCCGTTTGAAACGATTCCGGAAGACCACAGACCTTGTTCTGTAATCAGCTTTTTCTGTTAAAAAAAAAGAAAAAAAGATTGCAGTTCCGAAAAAAACAAGAAAACAATGGTGCCACAGTTTGAAAAATATCAGGGAAAACATTTCAACAATTTGGGACGGGGTCGGAAGAGAGGGGGCAGGTACGTAGGGTTAGTAAACTGCAGGTTGTCAACAAAGACGTAATACTATACAATTGGTTTGATTGAGAAAGTCGTCGTCCATCGTTTGGAATGCAGTTCAAGTGGAAAAAACAGCTACCTGTTTTACGGCGTGTGTTTACAGTTCATAACGCCGTCTGAGGAATTTGATGGCACAAAATACAATGGGTTCTCAAACCTGATTCGCAGGAGACGAATATCAGGTCAATAAATAATAATGATATCGTCCAGTTTCACAGGCAAAAGAGGAATTTCTCACAACCTCTCGGGCCAGACTAAATCAGAGATGCAGTTTAGTTCGCCGAGCCAAACACATAGCCGTTGCAAGGGCATCAGAGTGAAAGAAGCACACCTTTTCTCTTCTTTTCTTTTTCCTTCTTTCCTTCATTCTTTCTTTCTTTCTTTCTTTCTTTCTTGTCTCATTTTCCCACGCCCCTTCCCTCCCCTCTCTTCGCCCTTCTCAGTGGCCTTACTCTCATGCCGCCCATTCTGGCTCACCCCAGTACATAGCCACACCCAGATTCGTCCAATCGTAGCCTCGACACCGGCAGTTCACAAGATGCAGGTAAAACCAGGTCATCACGGGGCAACTTACCAGAGGACACACACTACACACTTTCCATGTGTTTGTTCCTATTTGCAGGCGTTGGTCGAGTTGCGTCGATGCAACTAAACATTCGAAAGCTTCTCTAGAAGTCAAAGACGGAGAGGGTGGGGGTGGGGGACCTTGGATCAACATGATGTTTGTGATGATAATACTCAGTTCTCAGAAAACCACTGCTGGCTCCTCGCCAGCTAAAACCCAGCAGCGGACCCTAATATTTCCATAGATCTATTTAGAGATTTTTTTTTTTGAATGCAGCATATTTGTCCCTCACAATGGACAGCCTCATATTTTCATTCCCGGTGTTGTAGTCTAGACTGTTCACCAACTTACACAGAGTCGAGTCATTCGTCCGCGCACTCAGTTCAGAGCTTTTACATGGGAATGGCCCTGAGAACGACAAGCACTGTCCACTTCCACACCGGACAGCAGAGTACCATTCACTGTCACCTGTTCCAACATAGACTGTGACGTCATCGCCACTCGCCTGGTGACGAAAGGGAAGACGCGAGATAAAAGGTCACAAGGCAACGGACCGGCGTCACGGAAGTTTAGCTCCTCCAGGTCCTCCGCGAAGACCCGACACTGCTGCAGCGACTGGGGCAACAGCACGGACGTGGCATTGCAAGGCACGGGCGCCAGCCGACCCTCAAAGGGCCGCCGGGTCAGCGGGAACACGCCGCCAACGTCGGCGGTGAAGAGACGTTTGTTTCCCCACGTGTCGGCCCACACGTGCGTGCTGTTCTGCTGGAAGAACTGGATGAGGAGGAAGGTGGTGCGGGAGAACGAGGGCGGGTCCGGTCGCGTGTCGGTCAGACGGAGACTCCATCTGTACGGGTTGGGCCACATCAGCGTGACCCCCTCCACCTTCTCCAGCACCTCCCTCGCCACCCACCTCTGCTCCCCGCTCATCGCCACCGTCACGCTGACGTCGCTCCAAGGAATGACGCCGTGATGACGCAGAGAACCCACCAGCGAGTTCTCCATCAGGAAGAAGGGAAGGCTGTGGCTCCGACACGCGTCAGAGAACAGGTCGAAGAGGTAGAGAAGGCGAGCTTTCTCCCGCGGCGTCAGCAGAGGCTGGAAGGTGCGCAGGTTCTGCAGGGTGCCCACGTCCGCCAGCGGAGGCCCGCGCTGAGCCGTGGACAGACTCCCAGAAGACACAGCCAGCAGCAGCTGAATGTGCAGGTACCGCTCCGTCACCCGACTCTCCAGATCGAACAGCCTGGACGCTGAGTTGGCGTCTTCGATGCCCGAGCTAGTAGGGGCGGAGGAGAGGTTGGTGCCCTGGACGTGCACGTGGGACAGGAGCAGCTCCAGGGAGGACGGCAGGGACGGGGAGCGGGGCTGACGGGGCACCTGCTGCAGGTGGTACAGCTGGCACAGCACGAACACCAGCAGCGGGATCATCACCAGCCACGTGCAGCCCAGGGCACTGCGACGTTTCAGCACCAGGAGTCCAAGACGATGAGATGACGCCATGCTGTTTTTCTTGTTGTTGATGACAACGCGTGCCGTCTTGGTCGTCAGCGGAGTCTGTGGGACCTCGCTGTCGTCGCCGAATAGTCGTCGGTCAGTTTCCTGAGGATCACCACACACACACACACACACACACACACACACACACACACACACACACACACACACACACACTAAAATTCTGGCCGCCGCTAGCATCACGCAATAGCATCAGTGCTGGTAAAAACACGGAAAGAGAGTAAAGATCAACACTGCACTCGCTGGTAACACGTAAAATATTCAAATTACGATCGAAATGTTTCGCATATCGAAGCTTCGTCAAGAACATTAGAAGAGAAAGAAAAGAAAGAAAGAAAGAAAAGTGTGTGTGTGTGTGTGCGTGTGTGTGTGTGTGTGTGTGTGTGTGTGTGTGTGTGTGTGTGTGTGTGTGTGTGTGAGAGAGAGAGAGAGAGAGAGAGAGAGAGAGAGAGAGAGAGAGAGAGATGTGTGTGTGTGTTTATGTTTGTAGATGACATACAACAAAACAATCAGAAACACCTATAAAAACAGCGTTACGGCAAACGACTATAACTAAAACAACAAACAAATAATAAACAAACGAACAAAGAAACAAAACGACAAACAAATAAAACAGGTTTTCAGCTGTAGCTGTTTGCCGATGTTGTGTATTTACACGATACAGTTTATGAAGCCACTCTGAGACGATAATTTTGGATTTCAAAATAAATATTAACGAGGAAATCGCAGTGTTTACCTCTACCTTTATCTAACAATCTCTCTCTCTCTCTCTCTCTCTCTCTCTCTCTGTTCTATCTATTTATCTATCTGTCTATCTAATTATGTATCTATCTGTCTATCTATCTATATGTCTGTCTGTGTATCTGTCTATCTATCTATGTAATCTCTATCTGCATGTCTGTCTATCTATCTATCTGTCTATCTATCTATCTATCTATCTGTCTATCTATCCGTCTGTCTGCCTATCTATCTATCTGTCTATTTATCTATCTATCTATCCAACAGTCTGTCTGTCTATCTATCTTTCTGTCCGTCTATATATCTGTCTGTCTATCTATGTATCTATCTATTTCAATACTGCTGTTTTTACAAAACCGCTCACCGTATATTCTCTGAACCTTTCAAGGCCATGGTTTGTTCACTGATCCTGTCTATCTTCGTGATTGATGATGTTAGAGTCTACATAAAGCCAAATGTGATTGATGATGTTAGAGTCTACATAAAGCCAAATGTGATCGATGATTTTAGAGTCTACATAAAGCCAAATGTGATTGATGATTTTAGAGTCTACATAAAGCCAAATATGACTGATAATTTTAGAGTCTCCATAAAACCAAATGTGATTGATGATTTTAGAGTCTACATAAAGCTAAATGTGATTGATGATTTTAGAGTCTACATAAAGCCAAATGTGATTGATGATTTTAGAGTCTACATAAAGCCAAATGTGATTGATGATTTCAGAGTCTACATAAAGCCAAATGTGATTGATGATTTTAGAGTCTACATAAAGCCAAATGTGATTGATGATTTCCGAGTCTACATAAAGCCAAATGTGACTGATGATTTTAGAGTCTACATAAAGCCAAATGTGATTGATGATTTTAGAGTCTTCATAAAGCCAAATGTGATTGATGATTTTAGAGTCTACATAAAGCCAAACGTGATTGATGATTTCCGAGTCTACATAAAGCCAAATGTGATGGATGATTTTAGAGTCTTCATAAAGCCAAATGCTATTGCGTTGTTAGTTATTCAATCATCAATAGAACCAAAAAATATCTAAACATCCAGAGAGAGAGAGAGAGAGAGAGAGAGAGAGAGAGAGAGAGAGAGAGAGCTTGGTGTGCGAGGGTTTTGTCAATAAAAAGTGCTGTGCTGATAAAGTGTAGCCGTAAGGTTTGAGCAGTTTGAGATGTAGCACAGATCTCATCAGATTTCTGTCTCATTTCCTATGCGTCAATATGCACAAGCAGTTCTGTGTGTGTGTGTGTGTGTGTGTGTGTGTGTGTGTGTGTGTGTGTGTGTGTGTGTGTGTGCGCGTGCCTGCGTGCGCGCCTGCGTGCGTGAATGCGTGCATGTGTGTGTGTGTGTGTGTGTGTGTGTGTGTGTGTGTGTGTTGTAGGTGTGTGTGTGTGTGTGTGTGTGTGTGTGTGTGTGTGTGTGTGTGTGTGTGTGTGTTCTGTGTGTGTGTGTGTGTGTGTGTGTGTGTGGTGTGTGTGTGTGTGTGTGTGTGTGTGTGTGTGTGTGTGTGGGTGTGTGTGTGTGTGTGTGTTCGCGCGCGCGCGTGTGTGCGTGCCTGCGTGCGCGCCTGCGTGCGTGAATGCGTGCATGTGTGGTGTGTGTGTGTGTGTGTGTGTGTGTGTGTGTGTGTGTGTGTTGTAGGTGTGTGTGTGTGTGTGTGTGTGTGTGTGTGTGTGTGTGTTCTGTGTGTGTGTGTGTGTGTGTGTGTGTGTGTGTGTGTGTGGTGTGTGTGTGTGTGTGTGTGTGTGTTTGAGTAAGAGAGAGAGAGAGAGAGAGAGAGAGAGCGCTACCTCCACAGTAGCAAGTCCGACAAGCTCACTTTCGTACGCACTCCATCACGCACGATTCAACCCCCCAGTCAGTGCCTATTAGGTCCACAGACCGCACAGAATAGGGCCCTAACTGCACACTACAATAACGTCCCAACCCCGACTGACCTCTCACCACCTTCGGCTTCTTGCGTCGCGGCGCCCCCCCCCCCCCTCACCTCCGCGGGCATCTTCCGGCTTCCCAGCGCCACCTGTCAATGGAGATTGATCAAGCCGTGCAGGGGGGCAGTGAGGAGTTCAAGAGCCTTGGTCTCCTTCCACCAATCAGAGGACGTTACTATTTTTGGGTGCCTCGGTACAAAGTGTAATGGCTGAACATTATTCGTCAAGACTTTGTCTTTGACCTCTGGCTCTTCAAGACATTTATTTTGTTCATTCCAAAGAGGAAATGGATTTTAAACAGAAAGAAACTGAATTAGACTCCAGTCTGTTTAAACTTCGTCTTTGTTTTGCTTTTTTGTTTCTTTTCTTCCTTGTTAGTATATGTCGTATGTCGGGCTAAATGATTCATCCAGTTCTGTTAACGTCCTTCCTATTGGAAAGAAAGTATCTCGGCATTCACCGGGTAAGCACGAAATCACCCGTTCCGCACTTCCCTCACCAACACTTTTCAGCTCCTCCTCTGTCCCCTTCGCCTCATCTTCCTCCTCTCCCCCCTCCTTTCCCCTTTCCTCCGACCTCTTTTCTTCTCCTAACTCCTCTCCACACCCACATCGATCTATTATTTGAGGTGTGAAACTAGGCGGATTGCAGATTTTCTTTGGTACCTATCGCGCGAAAGTTTACAGACTTCAGCGTATCTCTAAATCTGAAATGTTTATTCATCAAATCAGTAACAAGCAAAAACGGGAGAGATGGAAAAACGTAAACAATGTCAAAACGACCCGGCCGTCGATTAAGTTTCTTTCCCTGGTTAAAATCAACGTCATCTTTAAAGAAATACGGAAAACTTTTTTTCGCGGGCCAGAGTCAGATTACAGAGACGAGGAAAAAGTTTTATAGTTACCGGTCAGGTTCTTCTTTCATTCTAAAATCCATTTTCATCTTCAATACGAACAAGAGGTAGAGATCAGAAAGGAAACCTGTGTCTTTGAACACATGCATATACCATGTTCATCATCTTTTTTTTTATCACCCGCCATGAATTTCAAGTAACATCCTCTGAGGGTGCATAAAACGATTAGAATTCTCACTCAGGTATTCGTTTACAGATCCCCCTCCCCTCTCCATTCCCCCTCCCCTCCAGTCCTCTCGCCTTCTCCACCTTCGAGTTTCTCCGTTACCTGCACCGAATGAAGGCTCGCGTTGCTGTGTGAGAAATGTGATCCCCCCCCCCCCTCCCCCACCCACCTCCAAAGGACGTCCCATGTCATTTGAATTCTCCCCAGGTTGTTTGCTCGGCTGAATGGGGACGGTTCCATCAGTAATCAATTTGGGAACGGTTGCTACATGTGCGCATGCGCATAGCAGTTTGTGCCACCAGCTACACAGTTATGCCGACATACTGGCACAGCCACAGGCTGTTTGAACATTTTCATTAAAAGTCGCATCAGCTAGGACCACCCGAACCAAACACCAAGCAGTCGGTTAGCTTGTGCTCTTTAGAACAGATCAAGATTTTTCTGACAGCGGTGGTATCGTTGATTTTATCCTACTACTTGCCTAAACAACATGCAAATATAACTGCAAACATTGAAAAATACCTTCTGTTTTTCTCAGTGAACAAAAAATATGTAGTGAGAGATCGTCAGCAGCAGTAAACGAAAACCAAACTTTGAAAGGAACTGGCCCTAATATAAATCACTTCTTGAATAAAATGAAATTCAGCACACCAGATTTTGTGGATTAGATCGTGTTTGTTTATGTGCATGATACAGACACATCACTTTTTGATGCTGTGTGGTGACTCCAATTAGTTGTTTCGTACCCAATCTGAGGACACAAGTGACAGTTCGTTTCTTTGTTTTCATTGTCGTGAACGTCTTTTTGTCTTGCCTCAAGAAGACCAGGGAAGTCTAGATACGTCGTGTTTGTCTTGTCATTTGCTTGTTTCTTTTGTTCGGCGGAATAGCAATTTTTCTTTTTAATCTACAATCGCTAGCGGAAATCCATTATTGTGTTTCACCCCAAAGTAATCTTTCTCATTTTCCTGTGAAGATGTGGATAGGAAATCTTTGAGGAAAGGTGTGGGGGTGGGGGGAGGGGGGAGAGAAAGCTGGGAAAAGGGTTGCAGACGTGTATGTTCATCCACTTCGCCATAGTGTGCAAGTGTGGACGTTTGTGTATATGAGGCCCTGCGACTGTGTATGGGTGCGTGCGCCCCTGTGTTTGTGTGTTGTTGGAAGGGGAGAGAAGGGAGAACAGAGAATGATATTGGTAAAAGATTATATTTACTGCAATAGGATGCTTACGTTGTGAATGTTATGTGTATAGGATGCTTACGTTGTGAATGTTATGTGTATGTGTGACCCAAATTATGTAGAAATCTGTGTTGCATTATTTGCTACAATAAGCTACACACTTTTTTGATTCACAGTATGTTTAAAAAACACCAGGTGGATAGTCTGGTGAGCACAGACCTCGGCAAAGGTCGAACGGATCCTGGATCTGCCTTTCGTTCCAGATCCGCATCATGATTCAGCACTCAAATTTGGTGACATCATCTGAGAGCCACATTGAAACTTTCCCCAAAATTGGTAGAATCGGCGCCGCTGTTCCTACTTAATCTTGCTGACAAACAAACAAACAAACACACAACCAACCAACCAACCCAACCAACCAACCAACCAACCAACCAACAAACAAACAAACAAACAAACGAAGCATTTGACGAGGTTGAAAACACAACTTCAGAAGGGGAGATAAAAAAAAATACAAGGTCTCCATTTTTTGTCAGGGGTACGCATTTAGAAGTGTTCACTGTTAATACACATTAATTCAGTTCACTCACCAGTTTTGGGACTCCACTCTTTTGTTTGAGCCCATAGACTCTTCACTCTGGTTATAAAGTCGCTGACAGCCGAAACGTTTCCAGAAATTTATGATTCTGACAGACTGGAACGCGCACCGTTAACCTCTGCAACAAAAGGACTGGCGTATGATTTGGGGGCATATTGGTGTCAAAAGCTCTTTTCTTGAAGTTGAGAAAGGAATGCATGCGTGCGTGCGTGCGTGCGCCCCGCGCGCGCGCGCGCAGAGAGAGAGAGAGAGAGAGAGAGAGAGGGGAGAGAGAGAGAGAGAGAGAGAGTGTGTGTGTGTGTGTGTGTGTGTGTCAACGCGGCCAAGGAGTAAAGATTTACAGCGGTTAAACACAGCTGAAGAGCGTAGAGAACTGTAGATAAAGATTTACAGCGGTTAAACACAGCTGAAGAGCTGTAGAGAACTGTAGATAAAGATTTACAGCGTT
>CM031606.1:10055285-10056502 GCA_018398815.1 Conus ventricosus
ATGGGCGAACCGGGAATGGGCAAATCGGGAATAGGTGAATCGGGAATAGGTGAACCGAGAATAGGCGAACCGGGAATAGGTCAATCTGGAATAGGCAAACCGGAAATGGGCGAAGCCGTAAATGGGCGAATCGGAATGACACCGGTGCTTCGGTGGGTTTATGTTATCTAATGGAGTATCTGACCATGCACTGCAATTCCGAGATGGAAAGCCACCGATGCCGACAGTTAGAACAGACGTGTTTGGGAAACCCGTGGAGGATGGGATCAACCATAGATGTAAAACGGAAAGGATTGATATCACGCTTCGTTTTCTCCAGTCGTCTTTGTTGGAGTCCCGTTCGCTCGCTCAGGTTACTTACCACTTCCGGATGACCAAAAAAAAAAAAAAATAGAAAAAAAAATCCAGAGTCAGTTTTGTGAAAATCTCGGGAAGGACCGAATCTGAATTTTAACAAGAATGTACGATCACATGTCCATCCCTGAATGTGGAATTGTACATGATTGGGACACAATCTGAAAAATAGCGCTTTCTCAAAGATGTGAAACCTGCTTCTCGGAAAGGGTGAAGGGATGGAGTTCCCCCCTCCCACGCCCCTGCAACCCTCCCCCTCCCCCCCCCCCCCTTCCCTGAAATAAAAACTTAAACCGTGACAACACTGTGCCATACCATGTCATTCTATATTGCTTAATAATTTGTTAAACAAGTCACTACATGAAAACGAAATGAAAATTAGAGAAGCCATACCATGTCATTCTATATTGTTCAATAATTTAATTGACCTACCAGTTGTTTGTTGAGCATTACAACGTGGTCCTTCAGCAAAACAAAGCGATGAAAACCGAGTAAGAACCACCAAAAGTACAATTTTCTGTTCACTGATCACAAACTAACCAACCTACCAACCACAAGGAGACAGCATGTGTGGGCAAAACAAAAACAAACACAACCTATTGACCTTTGACGAAAAGTTCATTTACTCCCTTCTTTAGGTGAGGATTGGGAAAGGAGGAAGGTGGTGTTGGAATCCGGATCGCTCCTTCCTCCCCCCCCCCCCCCCCACCCCCTTCATCTCCTGCCCTCTTCGTTAAGCACGTGATCCAGTTTCTTGTTATATATATACTGTTCAGCGAGACCTGAGAGCGAATCAGTTAAGAGAGAATCAAGCTAGATATTTCGACAGTATGAGCTATGAAGTGTTTGTAGACAGCCAGTCG
>CM031606.1:10056602-10064102 GCA_018398815.1 Conus ventricosus
GACCCAGTAGTTACTTATCTTTGCGATATGTTACAGTGAAAGGAAAATTTGTGAAGATCATATTAGAAGATGCTTTTTTTTTACATTTTAAATATTTTCTGTTCAAAGTTCAAAGTATTTGTCTCAAAGAAGCTTGGAGGAGAAGGAACAAGCTTTAAAGACAGTGCAATCTCTGGCACCATTTTGTTTCATTGGAAAGTGCTTTGCAGTGTTGAAAAGAGAATAAAAGGTACTGTAAGGGGTGGGGGGGGGGGGGGTGGGGGAAGGAATAGTGATGTCACTGTATGCTGCATACTTGTTAAGTGTTATGTGTTTAAAGTGTAGACTATGTCAGGACAACATAGTCATAAAGAAAAGTGCTAGTCACAAATCTGTGTTACCTTTGTGGTACATGACTTTTCTATAGCCAGGAATGTCATTCTCCTAAGCAGTGCACCTTAATACCAATAATAAGTTAGCACTTAGCATTTTTCCCGCCAACTTAGCACTTAGCATTTTTCCCGCTCTTTTTTAAAACTTTCCCAAAGAGACCCATTGAGTGAATGCAAGCATGTTTTTGTACTGGAGTACTGTCGAAGCCTAGGTTGACCTATCAGCCAGGAATTAAAAGTAAAAAAACAGCAATACACAAAGGCCTACCCCTCCGTGCCTCTGTCCAACCTCCCTTCCCACATCATTTATTCCCTCAAACCTCATTTATGCTACCCACGGTGTGTCACAGAAGGCAAGTTGATATCTGACTTTTATTGTTATTGTTGTTCCTGTTTTGAAATGTGTTTTCTTGTGTCTGTTATGTTTCTGTTCGCTGACGAACACATGTCTTTGCCCGCAGGAAAAAGAATGATAAAAACTGTCTTACAAGTTGCGCGCCCACACACACACATGCATGCATGCATGCATGCACGCACGCACGCACGCACACATGCACACATGCACATACTAGAGAGAGAGATTATTGTCATCTAAAGCTGAACCCACTTATGCAGTACATTCTTCAGCAACAATGTAGACATGTGCATTGCTTGTAAGGCGACGAATGCTCTACCCAGGTCTGCTAAACCCATGCCAGGGGGTCTTGCTTTATCAGTACATGTTCCTGCATTCTTACATCCTGTGCTAACCATTTCCTTTTTTCTGTTTCTGCCTTTGCCTGTTCTTTTATGTTTGCCTTTACCATTGGCAATCGCTTTTGTGCCTGTGCGCCATATGTGGAAGATATTCGCATGTGTGTTTTTTTTCTTATTTACATTTTCTTTTTTTTTAAGCTCAGACTGTACACATTGTTCAAAGTGGACAGTAGCTGTCTCGTGCAGTGGCTGTTTATCCATATGTTGTTGTTGTTTCTGTTGTTATAAATGCATTTGTGTTGCATTTAAATGTTGGCCATTTTTCAGTTATGCTTTTGAATTGATTTTCGAGATGCCTTTATTTGTACACAAGTACTTTCATTTTTGATAGGAGGAGAGAATGATGCAATATTTAAACTACTCAGTGCAAAGTTTACTTTGCTGTTGCAATGTTATTTTACCAATTAATCACTGTTTTAGGTTGTATGTGCCCCTGGGCCTGCGACATATGCTTCCGTATTGTAACTTGCACGCAAAAGATCTGTCAGTAAGATAGTATACATTTGTTAAAGTATTCTGGTCTTTCCTGAAAAGGCAGAGGTGTGTGTGATATTTAGAAAAAGAAGTAGAAAAAAAAAGCTGCTTAAGTTCCTCCACATTTTCCTTTGTCTGGTCAAGGTGTAGCCTTTTGTCCTAAATGTCAAGAGAGTAAGACTGAAACAGACTGCAGCATAATGGACACCAAGCCAAGATACAGATTAACACACACACAACAGAGCGCAAAGTATGGTTATGTAATGCACAACAAAGTAGTGGTTATGTAATGCACAACAGACAACAGACAAGTGGATGTCGGACCAGTAATATCTACTTCAGCAGACGTTTTCCTGCCAACAGTCGTCTGGAGAGTATTGCTCTGGGTGATTTGTGACATGTTCTGGGTGATTTGTGACATGTTCTGGGTGATTTGTGACATCTGAAGATGTTACTTGCCAAACGGTCACTTGTCTGTTAGCTGTTGTGTATCAAATGAGTGTAATTAAACATGTGCTCGGTTTTGTAGCGTTTCTGTATTTTGGCTGCAAGAAATTTACGACAGTAGTCAAGATAGGTGATGTGCTTTTCCAGACGTTTTTGTGGTGTGACATTGTTGTGAGTCGAGGAATGTGATATCTTATCCCTGCAAGTCTGTCCAGCATGTCAGTGTAGGGCTCTTACATGTGACAGACGTTTTGTGATGTGACATTGTTGTGAGTCGAGGAATGGAACATCATCCCCTCAAGTCTGTCCAGCATGTCAGTGTTGGGCCTTACATGTGACAATAATGTGATGATAAGATCATTTCTTACAACTGTTTTTAAGGTGGAAGTACAATGTTTGTTTGCTTTTCCTATTGAGATGAGTTTGACATCACTATTTCAAACCTGTCGAGTGCACATTTTATTTTATTTTTGCAATGGTTCTTCACATATTAATTTTTTTTCTTTTTGCGTATTACAACATGTATGTTGTAGGTCTGTTCGTATAACATTAAAAGTGTTTTGTAATCATTTTTTTTCTTTACCACTTTGCAATTGATCTCTCTCTCTCTCTCTCTCTCTCTCTCTTTCTCTCTCTCTCTCTCTCTCTCTCTCTCTCTCTCTCTCTCTCTGTCTTCTGTCTGTCTCTCTCTCTCTCTCTCTCTCTCTCTCTCTCTCTGTCTTCTGTCTCTTTCTCTCTCTCTCTCTGTCTCTGTCTCTGTCTCTCTCTCTCACACACACACACACACACACACACACACACACACACACACACACACACACACACACACACACACACACACACATACACACCCAACACGAGCACCGACTTTCTCTCATGCATGCACATGCATGGCATGCACACGCGCACACACACACACACACACACACACACACACACACACACACACACACACACACACACACACACACACACTCAGTCACTCACTCAACTTCACCACCCTTGAATATACCTTTTTTTCATTTAAACTTTTCACGGGGAAAGACCGTTCAAAAGAAAACTTCGAACCATGCACTAAATCAGGCTATGCTTGTCTAGTATGACAAATATGTTCCGCCTTTCAACGTTTGTGTGTTAGGAAAATATCGAGGAAACTGATTTTTTATATATTAGGTACAGAAGACACATTAAAGGAAAGTCTATGCGTCAGACCATTATGTTATAGCAAAACCTTAGAAGCCAAATTGAAGCTGTAAGCAAGTTGAAGACAAACTGGCACCATTCTGTTGAACATGGTGCGTCTTCCTGCCCCCCCCCCCCCCCCCCCCCCCCCCATCTCTCTCTCTCCCTCTCTCTCTCTTTGAAGCACACATTATTGCCAAGAGATGCGGTACCAGCAATAAGATAATCAAAGCTCTCTTTGAAGCACACATTATTGCCAAGAGATGCGGTACCAGCAATAAGATAATCAAAGCTCTCTTTGAAGCACACAGTATTGCCAAGAGATGCGGTACCAGCAATAAGATAATCAAAGCTCTCTTTGAAGCACACATTATTGCCAAGAGATGCGGTACCAGCAATAAGATAATCAAAGCTCTCTTTGAAGCACACAGTATTGCCAAGAGATGCGGTACCAGCAATAAGATAATCAAAGCTCTCTTTGAAGCACACAGTATTGCCAAGAGATGCGGTACCAGCAATAAGATAATCAAAGCTCTCTTTGAAGCACACAGTATTGCCAAGAGATGCGGTACCAGCAATAAGATAATCAAAGCTCTCTTTGAAGCACACAGTATTGCCAAGAGATGCGGTACCAGCAATAAGATAATCAAAGCTCTGAAACATTACTCTAAACATTGAAAATATAGCGCATTGTAAACAATCACAGGGTTGAACGTTTTCGTTCATCTTCTGTGTGACTTGAAAGGAAAAGAATTGCTGAACAAATACGATTGAATAATTTTAATGAAAATACTTTACGTACACGTGCACGCACGCACACACACACGTGTACACAATCTCTCTCTCTCTCTCTCTCTCTCTCTCTCTCTCTCTCTCTCCTCTCTCTCTCTCTCTCTCTCTCTCTCCCCCTCTCTCTCTCACCTCCCATTTCTACCCTCTCTCTCCCTACACACAGCAAGAAGGTTTCTGTTCACGGTTCCTGTCAGCTTCACCTCTGAACTCACAGCACAGGCTGTCTTGTATCAAAGTTCGGAAAGAAACAACTAAGGTACGAACTTCCAGAAAGGGTATCAGACCTATAAAACCTTTTTTCCGGACCTCCATATAGTCCAATACCACCCTCTCCCCCAGAATACATTTAGACCTACCTAGGGCAGGAATGGCTGGGACATGGCCAGAGAAAATACCAACTCTGATGGGGCAGGGCAAGAACTACTCCGGCAGGGAGCAGTATGGCCAGGTGAAGAATTATTTCGGCAGGAAAGAGCGAGGGTATGGCCATAGAAAGAATTACCGTGGCAGGGAAGGGCTGGGGTATAGCCAGAGAAAGAACTAACCCCAACAGGAAAGGTCTGGCGTATGGCCATGGACTGAATACCACAACAAATAAGGGGCGGAGAATGGATAGATGAAAAACTGCAATTACAGGGAAGAGCCGAGGGATGGCAGAAAACAGGACAGGGAAGGACTGGGGTATGGCCAGAGGAAGAATATTTATGACAGGGAAGGACTGGAGTATGGCCAGAGGAAGAATGTTTATGACAGGGAAGGGCCAGAGTATGGCCAGAGAAAGAAGGCCAGAGGAAGAATGTTTATGACAGGGAAGGACTGGAGTATGGCCAAAGGAAGAATGTTTATGACAGGGAAGGACTGGGGTATGGCCAGAGGAAGAATGTTCATGACAGGGAAGGACTGGAGTATGGCCAGAGGAAGAATGTTTATGACAGGAAAGGACTGGGGTATGGCCAGAGGAAGAAGGCCAGAGGAAGAATGTTTATGACAGGGAAGGACCGGAGTATGGCCAGAGGAAGAATGTTTATGACAGGGAAGGGCCGGAGTATGGCCAGAGGAAGATGGCCAGAGGAAGAATGTTTATGACAGGAAAAAACTGGAGTATGGCCAGAGGAAGAATGTTTATGACAGGGAAGGGCCAGAGTATGGCCAGAGAAGGAAGGCCAGAGGAAGAATGTTTATGACAGGGAAGGACTGGAGTATGGCCAAAGGAAGAATGTTTATGACAGGGAAGGACTGGGGTATGGCCAGAGGAAGAATGTTCATGACAGGGAAGGACTGGAGTATGGCCAGAGGAAGAATGTTTATGACAGGAAAGGACTGGGGTATGGCCAGAGGAAGAAGGCCAGAGGAAGAATGTTTATGACAGGGAAGGACCGGAGTATGGCCAGAGGAAGAATGTTTATGACAGGGAAGGGCCGAAGTATGGCCAGAGGAAGATGGCCAGAGGAAGAATGTTTATGACAGGAAAAAACTGGAGTATGGCCAGAGGAAGAATGTTTATGACAGGAAAGGACTGGGGTATGGCCAGAGGAAGAATGTTTATGACAGGGAAGGGCCAGAGTATGGCCAGAGGAAGAAGGCCAGAGGAAGAATGTTTATGACAGGAAAGGACCGGAATATGGCCAGAGGAAGAATGTTTATGACAGGAAAGGACTGGGGTATGGCCAGAGGAAGAATGTTTATGACAGGGAAGGGCCGGAGTATGGCCAGAGGAAGAAGGCCAAAGGAAGAATGTTTATGACAGGAAAGGACCGGAGTATGGCCAGAGGAAGAATGTTTATGACAGGAAAGGACTGGGGTATGGCCAGAGGAAGAATGTTTATGACAGGAAAGGACTGGGATATGGCCAGAGGAAGAACTGTTCCGACAGGAAATGGCCCAAGTATGGCCAGAGATAGAATGTGCATGATAGGGAAGGACTGGGGTATGGCCAGTGGAAGAACTACACTGACATGGAATGGGCCGGAGTCTGGCCAGAAAAAGAATGTTTATGACAGGGAAGCGCCAGGGTATGACCAGAGAATGAACCGTTCTGACAGGAAATGACCTAAGTATGGCCAGAGATAGAATGTGCACGATAGGGAAGGGCCGGGATGTACCCCCAGACAGAACAACCTCAACAGGGAACTTAGGGGGCAGGGTCATAGACAGAACAACCTCAACAGGGAACTTCGGGGGCAGGGTCATAGACAGAACAACCTCAACAGGGAACTTAGGGGGCATGGTCATAGACAGAACAACCTCAACAGGGAACTTCGGGGGCAGGGCCATAGACAGAACAACCTCAACAGGGAACTTTGGGGCAGGGCCATAGACAGAACAACCTCAACAGGGAACTTCGGGGGCAGGGCCATAGACAGAACAACCTCAACAGGGAACTTCGTGGGCAGGGTCATAGACAGAACAACTTCAACAGGGAACTTCGGGGGCAGGGCCATAGACAGAACAACCTCAACAGGGAACTTCGGGGGCAGGGTCATAGACAGAACAACCTCAACAGGGAACTTCGGGGGCAGGGCCATAGACAAAACAGCCTCAACAGGGAACTTCGGGGGCAGGGTCATAGACAGAACAACCTCAACAGGGAACTTCGGGGCAGGGCCATAGACAGAACAACCTCAACAGGGAACTTTGGGGGCAGGGTCATAGACAGAACAACCTCAACAGGGAACTTCGGGGGCAGGGCCATAGACAGAACAACCTCAACAGGGAACTTCGGGGGCAGGGTCATAGACAGAACAATCTCAACAGGGAACTTCGGGGGCAGGGTCATAGACAGAACAACCTCAACAGGGAACTTCGGGGCAGGGTCATAGACAGAACAACCTCAACAGGGAACTTCGGGGGCAGGGTCATAGACAGAAGGGCCAGGGGGATGCTCGGGGAGAGAAGTACGCTGATAGGGAAGAAAAAAAAGAACAACCCATGACAGGGCAGTCCCCCGGTAAGGCATCCAACAGGGAAGGGCAGGGATATGGCCAGAGAAAGAACTACCCCGACAGTAACCGGCCGGGCTAAGCGAGAAAAAAAAAAAAGAAAAGAAAAAAAAAAAGAACTACCCTTGCAGAGAGAAAGGCTGGGGTATAGCAAGAAAAAAAAAAAGACTGACTACCTTGAATTCCAGACTTTCAGCCTTGGTGAACGACGTCACATCCACAATCTGACGTTCGGTGTGGAGTGCAAGTTCAACGTAACACATGCAGCAATGAAACGTGCGCCATGGAAACAGCAACTTGCTGCATGCTGTCGATTACTCATTCATTTGAAAAGTGGCCGGCTCCAGGCTGGGAGAACCGTTGCAGCTGCTCAGGAGCGACGTGGCTCGCGTGCTTGGTGGATGAACCGCAATGTTGATTATTCATCATCTCACTAATTACAAAAACTGGCCCGGCCATCATGCTCCGGACTGAAGAGAAGTAGAACGAAAACCAGGGACTGGGTCTCACGACTTTTGTCTCCTGGACTTTGTTCCCAT
>CM031606.1:10066602-10069102 GCA_018398815.1 Conus ventricosus
GCTATTTCTCGAAATGCCAAATCTAAATCCAGTTAAAACATTCTTCAAATGTCTGTCTAGGTTTATCAGTAAGTGTTTCGCATCATGCACAGTGCAAAAAGTTCTAGAAACCTTTCACTGCTACTAATAACTGCGATGACAAAAGCAAAAAGCAGTAGTTTCCCTTGAGCTGTGGCCAATGAAAGGCAGCGTCTCTGCTGTTAAACAGCTGAATGATTACCAAGGCCATTTCAGTATTTGACTGCTGATTGGTTGGAAGGCTTTCTTTTGTGTGTACGACTTTGAAAAGCCTTCTGATTGGTTTATTTTATAAAATTGTGTACAGATTCTAAAAATAGACACATCGAGCTTTCGAATAATATGCGACTCGCCAGGAGCTCTGCGAGGGATGTGCACTCGATTATCTGTTGAAAATGAGTAACTTTTCGCAATTGGTGATGCTTAAAATCGATGACACGGAGTGAAAAAAAATCATTTAATCACATTTCTAGCTTAATTTAGGTAAAAATCAGTGAAACATTATATACTTTAATGGTTTTCCTACGTGTTGGTGCAAAAATCTCATTTTGCCCCAAAATGACCCTCACCACTCTTTGTTGCCCCTAGCGGCGATCAGCCTTGCGCGACTTATCTATCATTTTGTGGGAGGCCGTCACAACATTGGAAACTCCACTCTTGCCACCTGCATGAAATCAATCTTTCTATAAAGATTTTGAGAAACTGGTCGATTCCATCCACGTCTTGATTAAGCCAAACTTACCCAAACATGTACATTTACAACGGACATTTGAAACTCAGTTTTCCTTGCTACTTATGTCCAAATCAAACCGCGTTCTAATGGCTTTACGAGGAAGCCAAGGTCCACCTATTCTTGTCTTGCACATTTCACAGCAGAGTTTATATAGATAGAATATTGATTGTCTCTCCGTAAACAAAATCATTGGGAGTTTGCAACACTACAGCTAAAAATCTTTTGAGAGCACACGAATGCACCTTTTCACATTGAAGCATTATGAAGTCCCCATAACCATACACCAATATTGAACAACAGGCTGAATCTGTGAATCAAATGATTGGAAAAAAAAGGTCAAAGAGCTACTTTTCAACTTAAGCTTATATAGGTTTTGCAAAATGCACGGTAAAGTATTTTTCGCTTTGCTGGTTAGATTATGACATGCTGCGACAAAACTCAACTGACGGAAAGAGAGAGAGAGAGAGAGAGAGAGAGAGAGAGAGAGAGAGAGAGAGAGAGAGAGACGCACAAAAAACACACACAAACTCTCTCTCTCTCTCTCTCTCTCTCTCTCTCTCTCTCTCTCTCTCTCTCTCTCTCCGTCTAACAGGGCAATGTGACTAACTGTAATAGTCAGCAGTACTGACACACTGCCTCATCACAGAGGAGACAGATATCTAGACATATTCAGAATGTTCCATGCGTCATTACAGGGGATAGCAAACAAAGGTTTATTTAGGCCTAAGATCCATACTTTGTTGGGGGAAGGGAGGGGGGGGGGGGGAACGTTGGTGGAAGGGACAGAAAGAAATGCGACGCTTCTTTATCCCATGCGGATTTTTCATGTTTTTTTGGTAAAGAGACAACTTCAGACATCCAGCGACAGCGTAGAAACATGTGACGTCATCACGAACAGAAACAGGGTGGATTTACCTGGGCAGTGTGCTGCTTCCACGTTCATTAATGCCTGAAATATGAAGTGTAATTGTTTAGTTTCCGTTTCTAAGCAACAAGATATAATTGTCATGGCAACGACCTGCATTCCTTATGACAATCAAACTATTAGAATGACAAAGAGCCGATTCTGATCTTGTCGTTGTTTTATAATAGCCAAACTGTTTTGTTCCACACATTTATGATTGTTGCAATAACGATTTATTGAATGCATCAATATGTTGGGCTTGTAACTTTTACAATGGAGAGGACAAGAAACACGTGTTTTTGTGCGGACGATCACTGGCTGCAGCATACTTTTCCTTTTAAATTGTGTATTGCATTGAAGTGCCTCAAGTGCGTAGTGATGATACAGACGCTAACCTTGTATACCCATTCCCACATTTTCATGTTTGAGCATCTAGTTTTGATATCTGGGAAGCTGGTTTTTAGAATGACCTTTTTGTGGGCATCGCAATGGCCATTTGTGGCTAAGAAACAAAAACCAAATCTCGGACTACGAGCATTCGCAAGCAAAATACGGTATACTGACACAGCACACATATCTTTTTTCATTGCACAAAACCCCACCTACCCCACCATCAATCCATCACCGCCGCATCCCATCTCCCCCCTCATTGTCACCCCCTTCCCTTCTCCTTTGCCTACCACCCCAAATCAGAAAATCTCATATCGATATTCAATGACGCACTGGAAATGTGGAAGGGGAGACCCTCACTGTTGTAATGTTTTATGGCATTCTTTACTGTTATGTTGCCCTATATCTAGGCAGACAAAGAAGGGTGGGGAGGATGGGTGGGTAGGTGATCTCTT
>CM031606.1:10075536-10150536 GCA_018398815.1 Conus ventricosus
ATGTTATTGAAAATGATCAGGAAAAACATAGGATTAAGCAAAAACTAAAATCTGAAAAGTTTAGTAAATTAGTATTGAAAACGGATAATCCTACACAGTATGCATGTTTGTAGGGTTTACTAGTTAGAGAACTATAAAACACGGATTCAAGGTCGGCCGCTCGAAACCGGTTAAGGGCGGGGTGAGTTAGGATTGGCATTTTATAGTTCTCCTCCCCCCCCCCCCCCCCCCGCTCCTTCCTCCCGCACACCCTGTCGCAACCCACGCTCTTCTCCGTTCCCTCCCTGACCCCTCTCTCCGTGCCCCCTTCCGCTCTTCCCCTCCCACCACGGCCTCTCTGTACCCCCCCTCCCCCGTCCCCCGTCCCCCCCTCCCCTCCAGTTTCTTCCTCTCCTTGAAAATGTCCACTGGGCTCCTCCCGTGTTGTTTAACGGACAGCAAGTCACCCTGTATGAAAGCTTGCGAGCTCCAAAAGTCAAAAAAAAATTTTTTTTCCTTACGTGAAAACAGCATTGTTCTTACCCCCCCCCCTCCCCCCCCCCCCAAAAAAAAAAAAGAAAAAAAGAAAATAAAAAAAAGAAAAGAAAACAACAACAACAACAAAAACACAAAGAATGAAACCACGACAATTACTGTGTTCAATAGCCATGACTGATGTTGTTTAACTACACTTTTTTTCTTTTAGGTTTGAAATGGACAATCGTGACATTGTGAAAATGGTCATTGTGACTCATGAATACAGAGGATTACATCTCATGAAAACAAATGATTGTGACCCTTGAGAACGGAAAATCATGACTCCTTTATAGCTAATGATCAATGCTCTTGCACACGGAAAATAATGACACTGTCAAAACAGGTTGCTGTGACCCATATCCGCGTGCACGGTACGCATGGAACTAATTCCACGGGATGTAGGTTTTAGAAGACCGCATGCAAAGACGCAAATTGCCTTAAGTCGGAAATAATTGCCGGATTTTATGGTATTGCCCACTGGCGACATATGTTTCTTCTTTCTCTCCTTGGTTAAATACCTGATTTCCTCCAGGGGCAAAAGAACCAATGAAATAATTCTTTTTCACATCAAAATGATACTTTTCTTGTGAAGAAAATTTTGTTGTTAAAGCCACCAACTCCCTTCTTTCAATGAGGACATCGCTGTTTTCTATGATAACAGAGATTGTTACATTTTCCTCCATGATAATTACTGATTTTATCGTGAGCACACTCTTTGTATGACCAGTTCGGAGTCCCGCCATTCATTTATATCATATCGTGATTTTATATTCGTATGAAAGAAATATTTCATTCGTATCTTCTTTAGCATCTATTGACCTACTCGTTTTTGAGTGAACCAGTATTTTAGGAAGAAGAAGATTATCATTGATGTTCATTTCGATTGTTAAAAAAAAACTGTTCTTATTGCATTGCATTATTTTCGTTTTTTGTTGGTATCCCCCTCTTCCTCCTCTCTTCCTCCTCCTCCTCCTCCTCCTCCTCCTCCTCCTGTCATTTCAACAAATATTCCCCACCTCTCTCCTTTCCCATTCCTCTTCAGTTCCATTTCGCTTTTGTTGTCGACCCAAGAACACACCTCCTGAAACTGTGAAAAGGAAAGCCATTGTTCCTCTCTCCTCTCTCTCTCTCTCTCTCTCTCTCTTCTCTCTCTCTCTCCTCTCTCTCTCTCCTCTCTCATTCTCTCTCTCCTCTCTCACTCTCTCTCTCTCAGATGGGGGGGGGGGGGGGGGGGGGGGGGGTGAGCTGTCGTCATCCAAGAGGAGAAGACACGTTTTCTTCAGCTCCGAAATAATTAACGTTTTCTGTTAATTTCACGGTTTTCATCATACAAACGTTTCAAGTCGGTGACAGTATCAAGATGCCATGAGCATCTCTCGATTTCAGAGTTCGGTGGGCGGGTTCGTCGCCGGTACTTCATCAGTTTCATGGCAAAAAGGAGCCAGGTTCAAGCTGTCCATGACGGTGCTGTGTTTAAAGTAACACACCCGTTCACCGGTGTCATGCTGGCTTGGTCCTCACCGCCTTTTTCTTCAGCGACCTTCTGCTCGAATGCGGCGACGTGGAGACGAACCCCGGGCCAAAGTCGTCCAGCTCCAGCTCCACGAGGCAGTCCCGTCTGGCTCGTGATGGCTCTGTACGCCGTGCAAGTACGGACTCTTCTGTGATCCTGATCCTGATCATGCTTCAAGTAAATCCGGTAGATACACGGCCGATCACCGATGCATAAAAGATATCTTTACAATGTTATCATGCTTAACCACGAAGGTTGACAACATGTCAGACGAGGGTAAGAGGAGTGAAAGACTCGGTCGACGGATAAAAATGGACATGCATGACATGAAAGAGACGATCATGAGCTTCGTGTTCAAAATGACCATCATGAAAAGCAGAGAACAGCTGATGTGAAAGACAGAATCGTGCGTTTGGAGAAAAAGTTGTGATCTTGAAGGGCGATCATAAGGATAATCTAATTTTTATGGATCCAAGGAGGGAAGGAAAACCAAACAGGACTGTGTGAAATATGTGCATAATCTGTTGATGGATGAATTGAAATACCATAGACCGTGGATTTTGACAGAATACTTCGCATCAACAATAAGCCTAATATCGCCTGTTATTGGCAGATGCACCTTTACAAAGACAAAGAAGAAATTTTCAGAGCCAAAAGAACCTTAAGAATACTTCAGTGTTTTATTGGTGATGATTTCACTCAGAGAGTCCGTGACATTAGAAAGAAGCTAGGACCACACTTAAAAGCTGCCAGAGGAAACAACAAGAGGGCACTATGATCTACGATCATCTCCTCATCGAGGGCAAGAAATTTGTCTCGATGGGGATGATCAGTTTAAAGGAAGTTAGATAAAGGTTTGGCCGGCCTCTGCAAACAAAGTTAAACTTCCACAATCCTAAAAGTCAAATTTCCCTGGTTGAGGATACAAAGGGTAGACAATGTTGACCAAACACCGGTTCGAAGATAAAATGCGGAAACGCACGTGCTGGTGGCCGTGTGTCATGTTTACTGAGAACAGGTTGTAGATGTGTACCGGCGAATGGTGAAATGCATGCTTGTTCTTCACGTGTTGGAATGATAGGTGACACCAGCCGTGACGAAGCTCGTGAAAATGACAGGAAACAACGCAGTGAGGAAGAGAAAAGGGAAAATATAACCAATAGAGACATCCCGATGGACGAAAGTCTGAATGAGAGTACGAATGATAGCGAGCATGAAAGTGACAAAATTTGTTAGTGAAACACAGGTTAAAAATAAAGTACACTTGTTCTCTTTCCTTCATTGGAACGTGGGTGGCCTTCCATCTAAACTGATTGATCAAAGTTTTTATCGTATGTTTTATAATTTTGATTTCATTTGCCTTGTTGAAACGTTCATGGAGAAAATAGATTCCCATTTGATCCCCCACCATTCTGTCTTCTGTAAACCTGCGATTAAGCTGACAAGACACGGAGGAGATCAGGTGGAGTGGTGTGCTTAATTAAAACCGAATTGATGGCTTATGTATCTGAACTTACATGTGAACATGACAATATTATGTGTTTCTTATTAAATAAAACTTTATTTGGTTTTGAAAATAACATTCTTTATGTGTGTACTTACGTGCCTCCAATAAATTCCCCATATTATACAACAGTTGAAATTGAAAACGGCATTGTTTTGCCTTGAAGAGGTTATAACAGATAAGATATTATTGTATGACAACGTTGATATCCTTTTGTGTGGGGATTTGAACGGCAGAACAGCCAACATTTTCCCTTTCAGCAATGATCAGTTTGAAAGGTTCAGTTTCATGGATAAGAATGACAAAACAGATCTCATAAGATATTCTAAAGACTCGGAATTGAATTTATATGGAAGAATGATTTGAATTTATGTATTGCTTTCAGATGTTTATCATGAATGGAGTATGTAATGGTGACCTTGAAGGTCATTATACATACATAACGGAAACAGGGGGTAGCGTGAATGATTATTTCTTAGTTTCTGAAGATCTGTTCGATACTATTAGAAATTCTTGCCGTTTGTATGTTTCTGATATGATTAATTCCGATCATCAACCATTGGAATTTTATTTTTATGCGAAGAATGATGTGTTACGCAATGACAATGATTGGCGTGATATACCTTTATTTATTAAAAAGATAGTTTGGAATGATGACTTTGCTGAACAGTTTCATAATAGCATGCATTCAAGAAATGCAAAAGAAAAACTTAATCAAGCCAGCATATTGATGGGTACTGACATTAATCAGGCATTACATTTATTTAATGAATGCATAAGAGAGCAAGCAGTATGTATGGAAAAGAAAATTTATACATGTCAGAAAAGGTCAGAAAAGTGGTATGATGATGAATGTAAAACTTCTAAGCGCAATGTTAGAAAACTTTTAAGAACATGTAGGAAATCATCCAGAAAAAATACAAAATTGCCAGATACAAAGTTGCCACCAAAGGAGAATTCAACTGAAAAAGAGGCTAGGACAACTTTTGCAAAGAAAGAAGGGAATACAAAAAGCTGTTAGAGAGAAAGAGAAAAGAATACAATAGAATTGTACTTGAACAATTGATTATGTCTGTAAATGATCAGAAAGAATTTTGCAAAATATGGGTAGAGTTTCTAATAAGAATAAGTTTCAGCCAAACAAGATCACAGTACAGGAATGGTTTCAACATTTTAAAAGGGTTCTTGAAAAACATGAGACTGACGGCAACAAATATATCTGTACAGGTGCTGTTGATGTTTCAGATAATTTTTCAGATAATGATAACGATGATCAAGGAAATGGAAATGATGCACATGAGAATGATGATTATGATGATGTCAACTTTCTGAATCGGCCTATTTCTAAAGAAGAAGTCATACTCGCAGTGAGAAAATTGAAAAGTAAGAAAGCAGCTGGACCAGATGGTATAATTTAGAGAGCTATTAAAAAAATCAGGAGATGATGTAATTGATTTCTTTGTAAAATATTTCAATGTTCTATTTGACACAGGCCAATATCCTGATTTATGGAAAGAATCTATTATTGTTCCATTGTTTAAAAAAGGCAACATTAACGATCCAAATAATTACAGAGGAATTTCTCTTTCAGACATAAGTAGCAAAATATACAGCTCTATAGTTAATTCAAGATTACAGGAATGGGTTGAGCAGAACAATATTACCGGTGAATTCCAAGCTGGGTTTAAACAAAATTATTCTACAACCGATCACATATTTACACTTTTAGCAGTTATTCAAAAGCAATTTTCATGTAATAGAAAACTGTATGTAGCTTTCATTGATTTCGAGAAAGCGTTCGACACAATTTCAAGAAAATTACTGTGGCCTATTATGTTAAAGAATGGAATTAAAGGTAAAATTTATAGATGTATTAAAAGTATGTATGAGGATGTTAAAGCTCGAGTTCGTTGTGGTACACAGTACACAGGTTATATCAATTGTACGAACGGTGTGAAACAAGCGATATTTGTAGTCCTCTTCTGTTTTGTTTGTTTATTAACGAACTTGCGCTTGAAATTATGAATAATGGTAGACATGGTGTTAGTCTCATTATGGATATGATTGAATTGTTTATTCTTTTATTTGCTGATGACATTATACTATTGTCAAAACTGTGGTGGGGTTGCAGACACAACTGAATAATCTTCATAAAGCTGCATGCCAGTTACAACTTAAAGTTAATTTAGAAAAATCTAGTATTGTGGTTTTTAGAAAAGGGGATACCTAGCAAGCACAGAGAGATGGTTTTACGGCAATGTTAAGATGAATGTAGTTGAATTCATATCGATACTTAGGTATTGTGTTTTCAACAAGATTGAGTTTTAAGCCTGCATGCCAAGATTTAGCGAACAAAGGGAAGCGAGCTGCTATTCGCATTAATTTGTAAGTTGAATCAGTTGAATAATAACTCTGTGAAAATTTTTCTTGAAGCTTTTCGATTCACAGATTCAATCTATGCTTCTATATGGTGCTGAGATTTGGGGTTTAGAAGATGCTTCATCAGTGATAGAGAGTGTTCATTTGTTTGTGTTAAAGAGGTATTTAGGGGTAGGTATCAAAACACCGAATGATCTTGTATATGGTGAATTAAATCGATTCCCCTGTTTATCAATTCTACTGTCTCTTGCATTAGATACTGGTTGAAATTTAACCCGAATGGAGGAGCATAGACTGCCATTCAAAGCATATAAAATGTTATTAAATTTGTCAAATAGAGGAAAAGTCAATTGGGCTTCGAAAGTTCGGGATGTTTTGAATAGTAATGGCTTCTGTTACGTATGGGAAAATCAAGGTGTAGGATGTATAAATTCTTTTATAAGAGAGTTCAAACAAAGATTAATCGATTGCAGGTGGCAAAGCTGGAATTGTCATATGGATGACAGTGACAGATTTATAAACTATAGAAAATTCAAGATGTCTCATGACCTGGAGGGCATACTTACTTTTGGATTTGAACAGATTTATACGATACACACTAACAAGATTTAGATTGGGATTTCTAATTTATCAGTGCACAGTTCAAGATATAAACAGGGATAACGAACGTGTCGTGAAATGCCCATTGTGTAGATCTGCCACAGATGATGAAATTCACTTTGTTTTTTGTTGCCCTGCTTTCGATGATTTAAGACATAGTTTAATACATCCAAAATATCATAATAATCCTAGTGATTTCAGATTAACATTACTTTTAGCATCACGAAAGACAGAAGTCGTTAAAAATCTTGCTGTATATCTTTACAAAGCCTTTAAGAGAAGAGAAATAGCTATATCTTGATTTATCAAATTTGTTGTTGTATGAATGTGAATTTGTTGATTGAGTCTATAAATGTACGAATGTAATGATTTCTTTATTGAATTTCCATTATTTTCCTTTGTAACTTGGAACTGGTTTTCAGTCTTGCATTTGACCTAGTTCTCATGCTTATAATGGGATGACAGTGTCATTCATATTTGTATCATATATTCATTGTTATTGTTCACACCCCTTCAAATGGGGCTTTGGCCTTTTTGAATAAAATTCTGTTCTGTTCTGTTCTGTTCTGTTCTCTCTCTCTCTCTCTCTGAGTGTGTGTTGTTGTTGTCTTCAATTTAACGTCTTTCCACATTAAGTGATATTAGACGAAGGGAAAGGATTTGGGAGGGGGAGCATGAGGAGGAGGTGGGTGGGTCATTTGCAATCATATACAAAAAAAGCATCTTTACAATCTTTGCAATTTAAAAAAAAAAAAAAAAAAAAGGTATGGGAAAGCCAACTTTAAATAACTAATTTTGAATCATAACACAAACTATAACAAATGTCCCATAGGACTGCGTAGTAAACACTTCGCAAAATCAAACAAACAAACTAAAATTCTCAAGAATACTGTCAAGAGAACTTTCAGAAATAGCCGGTAAAATAGGTCTCAATCTCTGGCATTCCAGAAGAATGTGTTGGTTTGAAATTTGTTCACCGCACAGACATTTAACATTCTTGCTGAATTTTGTTTTGAAGGCATTAAGCTTTATCCTATAAGAGAGCGAAGTAATGTGTCTAAATTTGAAACTGTTGCTATAATTCACAGCTATTTTGTTTGTTAAACTAACGATTCAGTAAGAGACCAGAGAATTTCTCCTTCCTATGGAGAGATTTTGAAACTTTGTTCACGATGCTTGCTCTAGTAAATGATACCCTTCTGTAACGGATAATGGGATGTTTATTTCTATTGATTCCCTGTCTTGCCTTGCACCTTTTTTTGCGGCTCTATCAGCACAATCGTTTGAATATAATCCACGTGTGAAGGAACCCAGCAAAAGGTGATATTGGTTCCCTTTAAACTTAAAATGTTAATCATTTGATTGATTTCTTTGATAATTTTGGATTTTTTCTTGTAATCAAATGAACGTAAAGCATACAGTACGGACTGAGAATCGACGCAGAAATAAAATTTGAAAATGTTCAACGGAAGATCAACTATGTAATTAAGAGCCATAAGTATAGCAACGAGTTCGGCGGTAAATATTGATCGATTTTTACCAAAGAAGTATGACTTTTCTTTTTTTAAAGCTGGTATAACAAAACCTGAACCAGCACGGTGATCATCTCAGAGTGAGCCATCTGTGTATACCTTTAAATGATTTGGGTATTTATTCTCTAGGTAAAATCGGACTTCACTTTGCATAATATTTGGATTCTCATTCTTTTTCACATCAATGTAATTGATATCAAAATGTGGTTTATTCATCTCCCAGTTAGGGTAAGGAGAAACTACTTGCTGTGCATCAATACACTGTGGATTTATTCTGACTCTTTAAGTAAGTCAGATACATATGAGCCAATTGGCTTTAATGAAGATATCTGTCTGGCCCGTTTAGGATAATTTATTTCTGATTTTATTTGTACTTCTTCCGAGACAAAATTGTCAGGTGTTGAGGTCCTAAGAACGTACTTTGCACATGCAAGATTTCGATATTCATCCAAAGGCATTCTCCAATTTCTATATAAGTTCCGAAGTTGATGCGTGAAAGGGTACACCAAGAGCAAGCCTGTATCCTTTGCAGTCGATTACTTTGAAGTTTCTTAAGTAAATAATTTGGAGCACTAAAAAATATTTCTTGTCCATAGGATAATTTTGATCGAATTAATGTTGTGCTAAGATGTTTCAAAATTTTGCTGTCTTGTCCCAGTATTGTTTACTTATTTACTTTTAAAAAAATTAAGCATTTTCTTGCTTTAGTCACAATATGGTTGACATGAGCGTTCCACGTTAGCTTTGTTGTAAGAAACAAACCCAAAAATTTTACCGAATCCTTGTACTGAATTGTTTCGTTTTCAATTTTAAACATAGGTAGCTCAGCAGGATTACTACCATTATTGAAAAGCATCATATGAGTCTTTTCTGAAGATAATGCAAGACCATTTGTGACCATATAATTGTTTATTTTATCAAGTTCCCTTTGATATAGCTTCTTGATATAGTTTAATGCCCTTTTAGATGTATTTCTTTTCACAATAACATTCATCCATATACAGATATCATCTGCATATTGTACTAATACTACATGTTTTGACAAATGTGATGGCAAATCGTTCATCAAGATATTAAATAACAGAGGTGCAATTACGGAACCTTGTGGCAAGCCATGTGAAGAGATCTAAAATTTGAATATGAATTCCCTACTCTAACTTGTATACTTCTTTTACTCAAAAAGCATTTAATGAAATGGAATAGATGACCCGATAAACCAGTCTGTTTAAGTTTATAAAGAAGCTTGGCATGCCAGACTTGGTCATAGGCTTTCTTGATATCAAAGAAAGTTGCAATAACGTTTTTTCTTCTCGCAAACTGTTGTTTCATGTTTGTTGTAAGTTTCACCAAATTATCGATTGCAGACCTGCCTTTCCGGAAACCTGCTTGGTTAATGGGAATGATTTTTATTTTATTTCACAATAATGAACCAATCTTCTTAAAATAATCCTCTCCAGAAGTTTACATGTATGTGAGGTTAGAGCAATTGGCCTGTACTATGTTTGTCCACTGGAGTTTTACCATGCTTTAGAATAGGAACGATGACAGACTGTTTCCAGTGTTCTGGCATAACACCCTTAACCCAACATTTCTGAAACAATTTATGCAACAATAAAACAAAGTTATCTGGCAAGTATTTAAGCATATCATTAGAAACTATATCTAATCCTACAGATGATTTCTTTTTGGGAAGAGATATAAGTGCATCTTTGACTTCATCAAAAGTAATTGGAGCATTGATGAAGTGACTGTTGTCACTAACTGGATCTTTGTATTCATCTTTTCCTTCTTCTTCAGTTCTATATGTTTTATTTTTATTGGCCAGACCTTCTAGACGCATAGAGTCTGAAAACATATCAGCGAATAATTCTGCCTTTTCTGAGTTTGACGGAAATTCTTTGTTCTTCAGTCTTACAGGACAAGATGGCAAATTTACACCTTTTTCATTTCATGAAACTTTTTCCAAACTTTTTGGAGATCTGTATGGTTTGAAATTTCATTTGTACAGAAAGAGGACCAGTATTGCCTTTTCGCCTGCGCTATTACCATATTGCTGTGATGATTTGCTTTTCTTTTAGCAATTAGATTCTCTGGTGATTTGTCTTTTAGATATATCTTAAACATTGATTTCTTCTTATTTACGGCTGCATCACAGGCTGGTTGTCCACCAGATTATTTCCTGAATGTTTGTTTGATTTGACTGGATGGAACTTTGGAATTGCTACATCAGCAGCTCTAAGAATGGCACAAGTGTGTGTTGTGTGTGTGTGTGTGTGTGTGTGTGTGTGTGTGTGTGTGTGTGTGTGTGTGTGTGTGGTGTGTGTGTGTGTGTGTGTGTGTGGTGTGGTGCGTGCGTGCGTGCGTGCGTGCGTGCGTGGTGTGTTGTGTGTGTGTGTGTGTGTTGTGTGTGTGTTGTGTGTGTGTGTGTGTGTGTGTGTGTGTGTGTGTGTGTGTGTGTGTGTGTGTGTTGTGAGTGCGTGCGTGTCTGTGACTGTGTGTGTCTGTGTGTGTGTCTGTTTGGTTTACTTTGTTCGTCGTGTCTGAACAAGTCCAAAAGGTCGAAACGCGCTGTGTCAGTGTTGCAACGTACTGCTCCTTTGGTTTGGTAATACTATTCACTTCAATTTTGCTTCCTTTGGAACTTAAGAGCTCAGATAGACCTCCTTTCTGTGCGCCGTACGTACGTCGAACGTTAAGACCTGCGTCAACAACCTTCAAGTCAGGGGGTTGGAGGTGGGAAGGGATGGTGGGGGAGCTGTAGAGAGGTGATACAGTGCGCATGCGTCATAGTGGTGCATCAAGGTCTACCTACCGTTGACCTGTCACTGGGACTGACCCTCCGTGTGACTGACTGGTCGACGGATCGATTGCATACCTGACAAACAAGATCGGAAGGCCTTACATTTCTTCGGGAGAGGATGGGCAGCTTGGATTGTCCACTCCACGTGCCCCGTGAGGTATTGAGCAAAGTGAACAGTGGTGTTTTTGTCACCTGTGGTCCGTGGCCTTAGCCTGGCCGTCAGTTTTTTTTTCTTTTTTCATTTTTATACACATATGTATGTACGTAAAGTCTCTCTCTCACACACACGCCCGCTCACGTACTCTCAATCTGTCTATCTGTCTGTCTGTCTGTCTGTCTGTCTGTCTCTCTCTCTCTCTCTCTCTCTCTCTCTCTCTCTCTCTCTCTCTCTCACACACACACACACACACACACACACACACACACACACACACACACACACACACACGCGCGCGCGCGCGCGCGCGTGCGCGCGCGCGCGCACGCACACACACACACACACACACACACTCTCTCTCTCTCTCTCTCCCTCTGTCTCTCTCTCTCTCACTCACACGCACAGACATACACAAACACACCTACATAGAGATATTGAGGCCATTTTGTGTGTGTGTGTGTGTGTGTGTGTGTGTGTGTGTGTGTGTGTGTGTGTGTGTGTGTGTGTGCGTGCGTGCGTGCGTGCGTGTGGGCGTGCGTGCGTGCATGCGTGCGTGCGTGCGTGCGTGCGTGCGTGTGTGTGTGTGTGTGTGTGTGTGTGTGTGTGTGTGTGTGTGTGTGTGTGTGTGTGAGTGCGTGCGTGCGTGTGTGTGTGTGTCTGCGCGAGCATGCGCGTGTTTGTGTGTGCGCTTTGCCCCGCGCGATGGGCAGGGCAATGTAAACCACAAACACCTACCCTACATCATTATACCAGCAACATTCAAAGCAATATAATGCAACAAATATTATCACACGCGCTTATAACAATGCCAACGACCGGCGTGTTCGTACCAAGCACACTGGGTGCAGTATACAGCTCTGCGTAGGCGCAGACTGTGTCAATATTGGATCTAACGGCAAGGTGCATAGCTCTCGGATCAGGAAAACAGGAAGTTGGAACAATCGATCTCTGAAAGCGGGGGTTATGTCACTATCTCTGGTTATGTTCACTAATCCGCACTCGTGTTGAGCTGTTAAACACGTGGGTTTGTTCTCTCTGCCTGTGTGCTCGGGATGGGCTGTCCTCGTATACGTGACAGAGGCCAAAGTTCCTGTTTCTTGTGCCATGGTATACGTGAGGCTGATTGCCGCTGTTTTATCATAACTGGCATCTTTTTTGTACTCCTCGTTCTTATAGAACAGGGAGTGCTTATTAAATAATAATAATGATGAATACTTATATAGCGCCTATTCTCGGCTAGAGACCAAGCTCTGAGCGCTTTACAATCAACACTCGTTTACACAACGGGCTGCCTACCTGGGTAGTGCCGACTGAAGAGCTGCCAGCTGGCGCTTCATTCAGTCATTTCCCGTGTCATGCAGTCAATATCGTTCAATGTCGTTCACTCATTTTCCTTACTTCCTTCATTCTTCCCATTTCTCACGCAGGGTGCATGCTATGTGTAACGTGTCCTCCATACCAACGGCCAAACTGGCCTACTCTTCCGAAAGTTGGTGATAGGATTTTACGTGTGTGCAAGATGTTATGCGTGCGTTCACACACGGAACCTCGGTATATAGTCTCATTCGAAGGACTGTATGGGAAATGGAGTCAGAACCAATGTTAACTCCGAGGGAAAAATCCCCCTGTACCGAAACGCCCCGGAGGAGGTTCGAACCCGGAACCCCAGGATCACCAAGATTACGAGTCCGGCGCTCTACCAACTGAGCTATTCCGGCCACTTTACAATGGGAACGAAGAAACACTGTCTGTGTGTCTGTCTGTATGTCTGTCCGTGGTCAAAATGTGTTTCACTCGCTCCAGAAAAAAAAAACCTTCTAGGCCGATCTTTCTGAAAATCTGTACGCATGTTCATTATGGGTCACGAATGATGCCCAGTGTTTTATTTTACCAGAATAGCCGTTACTAATGGCTATAACGGCCCCAAGCGGTTTTTCTTCTTTATGGAATATCTCAGAGTACTTGTTCGATTTATAAGCGGTTTGGACACGCGTATTTAAGATAAACTGGGAGTACGTTTATATACTTTGCATCTTGTTCTCTTGTTATATTCGATGCGCTGTTTGTCAGCTTGCTTGTTGGGTGAATGGGTGGCGCAAGCAGAAGTAGTTTGCAGTGTGTAGATGTGGCGGGGAAGAGAGAGGTATGGGCATTCACAGGCGTACAGGACAGTGGTTTGGTTTGGTTTGGTTTGTAAATCGGAGTGCAAATGTGGGAGTGTGTTCTTTGTTAGGAACATGCTTTAGGTTTCCCGGGTCGGGGAAAGCGCTAAAAATGACTATCGGTAGTGGCCACGCACAGCCAGTAATGTGTAAGTAGCAGGCAGCAAAAATAAAAGTAGCCGTAGTAGTCGAAGTGGGGTGGTGGGGGTGGGGGTTTGGGGGGGAGAATTTGTATGTATTGTAGTAGTAGTAGTAGTAGTAGTGTAGTAGTAGTTTGTTCAGCGGAAGAAGCAGGAGCAGAGTATTTTAGTAATCGCGCGTGCTTTGTAGTAGTAAGTACATTTGCGCTAACAGTAGCAATAGCAGAGGCGCGCAGCAGTATAGTGAAAGGTTTAGTCGAGATTTAGTCTTTCACTCCGATTTGAGTGCAAAAATTTTGTGGGAAAGGTTGGGGAAAAATAGATAAAAGAATGGTAACAGAAAAGGGTAACGACAGTACAGCAAAGGAGGGGACAGAGTTTTGGAGTGAAAAAAAAAAGGGACGTTACAGCACAGAATGTCCAGGGAGGAGGAAATATTTGTACAAAAAGATCCCCCCGGATCCCAGGGGAAATCATGGGGTTTAAAACCTTTAATTTTAAACTAAATTTCTTTTACGCGCGCCCGGGCGCACGCACGCCACACAAACACAAACACCAAAAACCACACACACCACACACACACACACACAAACTCAACTACTCCCATGCTCCCCAAAAAGCTACTCTCCCCTCCTTTCTTCTCCCTTTATACCAAAACCTTCCCAGAACAACACACCCCCTCCCCCTCGGCTTACCCAGCCCTTCCCCTAGTCCTTCCCAAATTTACCTCAGGGTATTCCACCGCTTGGGTCAGTGCATCACTGCAACAACACATATCGCGAAACAAACCAACAAAACACTGTGTTTTCAAAGTACAGCGACCCTTCCCCCACCCACCTTTTTTTCCGATTCGTTAAAAACAGCCGGGGGAAAAGTTTTTCAGCTGTGACCAACATATTTATTGACGTGCGTCACTGTTCGCCTCCGCTGGGTCATTCCCCGACAATGAAAATGCGCGAGACGGGGGCATTGGGCCATTTGTTTGTTTGGGGTAAAGGGTTGGGGTTTGTGCCCGTGTTTTGTGTGTGTGTGTGTGGTGGTGTGTTGTGGTGTTGTGTTGTGTGTGTGCGTGCGTGTGCGCGCGCGCGCGCTGGTGTGTGTGTGTGTGTGGGTGTGTGTGTGTGTGTGTGTGTGTGTGTGTGTGTGTGTGTGTGTGTGCACGCGCTTAGCTGTCATGTAACCCCTGCACTGTAGACCTGTCCCTGGTGTGTCCCCAGGCTGTGGTCCGTTCCTGGTGTTTCCCCGGGCTGTGGTCCGTTCCCGAAGTATCCTATGTATCGTAGCTCTGAGCGCTCCCCCAGGGTTGCCTGTTAAAACCAGTTCCTAATTAGTCATTTGCAGGTGTGTGTGTGGTGTGTGTGTGTGTGTGTGGTGTGTGGTGTGTGTGTGTGTGTGTATGTGTGTGTGTGTGTGTGTGTGTGTGTGTGTGTGTGTGTGTGTGTGTGTGTGTGTGAGAGAGAGAGAGCGAGAGAGAGAGAGAGTGTGTGTGTGTGTGTATGTGTGTGTGTGTGTGTGTGTGTGTGTGTGTGTGTGTGTGTGTGTGTGTGTGTGTGTGTGTGTGTGTGTGTGTGACTGAGTGCGTGCGTGGCGTGTGTGCATGTGTGTGCGAGCGTGCGCGCGCGCATGTGTGTGTGTGTGTGTGGTGTGTGTGTGTGTGTGTGTGTGTGTGTGTGTGTGTGTGTGTATGTGTGTGTGTGTGTGTGTGTGTGTGTGTGTGTGTGTGTGTGTGTGTGTGGTGTGTGAGAGCGAGAGAGAGAGAGTGTGTGGTGTGTGTGTATGTGTGTGTGTGTGTGTGTGTGTGTGTGTGTGTGTGTGTGTGTGTGTGTGTGTGTGTGTGTGTGTGTGCGCGCGTGCTTGAGTGCGTGCGTGCGAGTGTGCATGTGTGTGCGAGCTTTGCGCGCGCGCATGTGTGTGTGTGTGTGTGTGTGTGTGTGTGTGTGTGTGTGTGTGTGTGTGTGTGTGTGTGTGTGTGTGTGTAAAGAACAAGAACAAGAACAAGAACAAGAAACATATTTTATTGCCATATGAAAACCAGAGGTTTTGTGGGGCACAGATGATCAGTTCAGACATTCAACTAAACTAAACTAATCCTGGCGTTGTCACATCTTGCAACATAACATCATTAGTAGCAGAAGAAAAGCACAGTGTGTTATCAGAGTCTGATTAAATTTTCTGTCTCCGAAGAGAAAAACACAACAGGATATACTGGGCAAGTACAGGTTGGAAGCAGTCCAATAACATAAGCTCCGAGGGTTTTGTCATGTTAGTCTGTGGTGGAAAATCAGTTTTTATGATCCTCGTCATCAGGGTCATAACGTTGTTGGTCAAATAATTTGCAGTCATCGAGAAATGTAGTTCGTCCTCAACGACGTGGCATGTCGTGCATAATTGTTTTCTCTGTCAGTGTTGGTATAACGGCCCCTCTCAATTTGGAGGTCATGGGCACTTACTCGTAATCTAGTTAGTGCTCGTCTGCAATCTGTGTCAGTGTGTTGCTCCAAATAAGCCGACTGTTTGTATTCGGTAGTAACTGTGGCATAAAATTTGAGCTTGGATGTGCTTTCATTCTTTTGTTCTTCCAAAACTCAATTATAAAACGTTTCCAGCTTCGCATTTATCAGAAACTTCAGGCGAGTCACACTAAATGTACCCTGATTTTCACAGACATGCTGTAATCCTATCGTTGACAAGGTTTGTCGTATAAACTTCGTCCATTTGCTTTCTTCGGTGCCTTGAGAGATCATTGACTGATAAATCTGTTGTTGGTAAGAGTCTTGGTCTGACTCTAATATGTGTATCCAGAATGCGATAGTCTGGGTTATCACTTTAAAGTAATCGGGAATCTCCCCAGTTCGCCCAAAACCGGTAATGTCATTGCTTTTCTATGAACTCTTAATAATTGCCTGCAAGATATTTAATGTGTGCAGTTTCATGTGGGAATTTGTTTGCAGACAGGTTTTTGAACAAATGCTGCATTTTCTTTTCTTGACATATTTCATCTTTGTATTGGTAAGAGGATGGGAACCACACCTCCGACCCATATGTGAAGATGGGAGAGACTAACGAGTCAATTAGGGTTGTAACATGTTCTCATATTTACATTTTGACCATAAAACGTTCTCTTCAAGGTATGTGCGGCTTTATTCCCCTGTCTTGCTAAGTGTTTCTTGGGCTTCTGTAAAATGTCCGTTTTTATGGAAATGACTCAAGATATTTATATTGATCTACTGTTTCAATTATGTTTTCACCGCAATTGAGAACAGTGGTACTTTTGGATCTGATTTGGTGAATACAACGCCTTTGTTTTCTCTGAGTTGATTTTCATTCCCCAGTCTAAACAGTAGTTGTGTAACTGGTTTATTACGCTGAAGGCCCTGTTTTGAAGTTGAGAGGATAGCTAAATCATCTGCATACAAAAGACACGGAATTTCGACTTGTTTTAGATCGGAAATTCTTGGGGAATCATGGTCTCTGAGATATCCGACTATGTCATTTATGAATATGTTAAATAAGGTTGGGCTAAGGGTTATTACCTTGGAGGACACCTTTTTGTATTAATATTTCCTTAGTGAAACCAGATTGGCTTCTTGTACAAACTGTAGCCCCGTTGTACATGTCCTGTATGATTTGGTAGCATTTACTGTTATTCCGCTTGCATCATTTTCATCAGTAGGGCTTCGTGCCATTATGATTCAAATGCTTTGCTGAAGTCAACAAAACAGCAGTAAAGCCTTTTAGTTCTGTCTTTTAGTACCTTATCAACTAGTTTTGACAATATGAATATTTGATCAGTGGTCCGTGATCCTTTCTGAACCCTGCTTGCTCCTTTGCCAAAGGTGGTTTGCCTCAAGATAATTCATTATCCTTTCATTTATTATGTTGCAAAACACTTTTCCCAGCGAACTATTCAGAGTTATGCCTCTGTAATTGTTGGGGTTGGACTGGCCGCCTGACTTATAGACTGGGACTGTGATTCCTGTTTTCCAGAGGTCCGGGTATTTTTCTGATTTTAAGATTAAGTTAAACGCGTCTTTCAGAAGAGGAGCGATTTCAGGTAACATTGCTTTAAGCATTTCGTTTCTGATTCCATCTTTGCCTGGGGATTTTTTATTTTTCAGCTTTCTGACCGCGTTCCTTACCTCCGTTTCTAATATTTCATAATCTAACTCTGAATTCCCAGAAGGGCGATTATTTGACCTCTTAAATGCTATAACATGTCATCAACTATTTGTTGTCGTTTATCTGCGATCTTCTGTTTCTCACCTATTATAGTGTTTTTAGATTTTCAAACCATTTGTTCGCGCTGAGACAATTTTATTGACCATAAATTTCATGATCGTATGTTTGCAGTTCCGACGGTTTTCCATATTGAATTGGGATCAGTTTCTAGGGCTTCGTTTAGGGAATTAAGGAGTTTGTTCCGATATATTTTCTTCGTTTTCTTTAAAAGTCGTTTATTATTTTACATTGTGAAAAGTATTTTTGCCTTAGTTGTTTATTTTGGGGGTTTCTGTTGACGCGTTCAGTAGTGATCTTATCTCTCTTCTTTGGGAATGACAGTCTCTGTCAAACACTTCTTCTTTCTCTGTCTAGTTTTTTTTTACCGTCTTTGTCTAAGCGCCATCTTGCCGTGGTTGAAAAATATATTCGTTATCTGTTCAATAGTCGTATTTATGTTGTTGTCATGTTCATTTGTTGCAAGTTGTGTCACAATGTCGGTCTTGATTTTTGGATCATGGTGCGTATGGTGGGCATTTTGGAAGTTGCTACTACTTTTTCGGCAGACTTTTCATTCCACTGAAATACTAGATAGTCTTCGTCTGTGTTTTTGTAAAATTCCTGTGGAGTAGGTCTTTACGTAACTGTTGTTCGCCGTGGGTTGTGAGAGAGGCTTGTCTTTTGTGTAATGTATATTTCATTTTCTATGGGCAGTTGGATCAATAACTCTAGTGGGCAGTGGTCAGAATGTCGTGTCAAGTCAGTTACTTTCATGTTTAACACATGTCTAAGCAAATATTGTGAGCAAAGGAAATAATCTACTACGCTGCTTCCCTGTGGATTATGACAAGTATACAATCCTGCAAGATCTCCAAGCACTCTTCCATTCAAAACACACATTTGATTTTCAATACACATGTTGCATAAACGACGTCCGTTCTTATTAGTTAAGAGGTCCATCGACTGTCTTTTTATGACGTTATCAAAATGGTAGTAGCAGGTAAATCATAATAATTCTTTTCATTGTCCAGGCTAATGAAGTCGGCTTGATTGCCTGTCCTTGCATTAAAGTCACACACACGAGGATATTGCCTTTTGTTGTTAGTTCTTCAATGTCACTTTCTAAGAGTCCCATATGCGTGCAGTGTAGTCCTTGCCAAAGGAAGAATGTTCCGGTGGAATATATACACAACCTAAATATACATCTCTCTTTTCTGCGGTTTTCACTTTACATGCTGTTTTAATATGTAACCATGCAACATCGCTGTTATTTTTTTGGTAGGAATTTTATATACTTTCTGTACTGCTCTTTTTATGTAGAAGGTGATACCCCCGAAGCCCTTGGGGCTTTCCCCTTTTTGGTCGATTAATATGAACCCTGCTGCAAAACCAGGTAAAGATAATTCATTTGCTTTTTCTATATCAAGATGGGTTTCTTGTAAAAACACAATGTCATATTTAGACAGGATTGCTACGAAACTTTTATCAAGGAGTTTGTTAATCTTTAAGCGTCATCGGTCCCTTGTACCTCTATATTCCATGATAGCCACGTAACGGAAAAGTTAGTTGTGATATTTGAGTACGAAATAATGTGCAATACATCTATGGGAAAATAGCCTATACACACTCGCGGACTAAGAGCTAATAGAAGCCGCTGTTGGTCACGGTTTGAGTTATAGGGAGGAAAGGCGACTGTGATACTGCCGAGGGCGCATGTTGTCTCGTCTGTCATTGCCGTTGGTGGTCCCGGCGGTCGTTCGGCGATCATTTTGGTAGGTTTCTCGTCGGTTGTGTCGGTAGCAGGGTTGGCGGTCATCTCGGCGTTCGTCTCGGCGGTCGTACCGTGGTAATGTTCGGTGTGATGTGACGGCGGTCAGCTCGGCGGTAGTTTCGGTTGTCGCCTCGGGAGCATGGCTGTAGGCTTCCCGTCGGCCATATCTGCGTCCATCCCGACGGTCTTCCATGCGACGACCGAACTACGGTAATCGTCATGACCAGGTTGTTGATCGGGCTGGTTGAGACGCCCGAATTGTTGGCGTGTCGTGTCACCGTGGTATGTGGCAGCACCTTTGTGCTGTCGGTAGAAGCCCTGATGGTGGCGGTGGTCTGCTGTCGGCTTCTCTCTCTCTGGTCACGGATGGGTCGTCTGCGTCGCTGTTTGGGTTTTTCCCAGAGCAGGCCCGGCCGCAGTTGTCTGCCCAGGTTGCCTGCCAGGATGCTGGTGCCTTATCAGTGGGGTGGATAGCGTCCTTCATCAGCCGCTTGTCCCATACTTTGAGATGTTGTGGGAAACGAAGCTGACTCGCTTCTCACAGTAAACGTAGATGAGTTCAAGGCGTTGAAAAGGTCAGCCTTTGTCTGCAGCTCTTCATCCTTCAGTGGGCTACTTTGCTGATGACCACTCTGATCTGATCATTGTTCCGGAGAATGTTTCTCACCAGGGACTCCAAATTTCCACTGGCAGTCTGAGGAGTGGCACTCTTAATGTCGTTGACACCAGTATGTATGGCCACCGTTGTCATGTTGTGCAAGCTGTGTTTGTGACAGTCACCAATGGTAGGCGTCTTCCAGTGGTCACTGCGAGGCCATAGGATTGGCCCAGGCGTTTCCCGTCAATTCTGTTTAACACAGAATCATGTAGTAGTAGCACTTTGGGAAGAGCGCCCTCCTCACGGTCGCTCTCTTCTGTGTCGCCATCGCTACCACTGTCTGTGGATGATGAAGATGATGAAGATGATGAATGAAGATGAAGACGATGAGGATGGCGACGATTACTGCTGAAAGTGAGATGTGTTGCTCTTGTAAAGGCATGTCTTCTTCTTTCCACCGCCTCTATCGTAGCGTTGCCAGCGGGGTCATGTCCGGTTTTTGTGGTCGCCCTGACGCTCTGGGTCTCCTCTGTAAGTGTGGGATTAGCGGTGGGAGTTGATGGTTCCTCGTTTAGTGGCGGTGTGGGGGCGGGGAAGGGTTTGTAGAGGCAGGGGAGGGGGTGGTATTTACGGGGTGAGGTAGGCATGGTCATCTTTGCCAGATGTGGGGAAGGGACGGTCTCGGTGATGTTTCCTTCCCTGCTGTCGCCAGGCCGCCATAAGCTGGCCAATTTCCTCACGCCTGGCCCTCTCACACTGAAACATTTGTTCGGCCAGTGTGTTCACAGCACCCTCCAGGTTTCGAAGTGTGCTATTTGCCCGTTGTGTGAAGGCTTCGAAACTCTCTTGTGTAACTAGGCCCGGCATGAGTGGTGGTGTGTTGTCTGGCACAGCGTTGTCAGCGGCACTGGCTAATTGTGCAGCAATTCTTCTTCTACACTTTTTGTCCCGTACACAATTTGGAAACACAGTTTGCATGTATATCTTCTCGAGCTTCGAGTGAAAATCAGAATTTGGTATATAGGTAATTCTGTGCACTCCAGCTAACTTTACGGCCACACTCCGTACATTTTGGAGAACGGCCTGTATCATGCACACTGTGTGTGTGTGTGTGTGTGTGTGTGTGTGTGTGTGTTGTGTGTGTGTGTGTGTGTGTGTGTGGTGTGTGTGTGTGTGTGTGGTTTGTTGTTGTTGTTGTTGCTGCTGTTTGTTGTTGCTACTAAGAATAAAAGGAAAAGATGCTCCAGGATTCACCGAAAGGGGGAGAGAATGATGAATCCATCGGTGCTCAACCAATCACGACTGCAAATCCCAAACGGACTATGAACATGGACCAAATGGAATATCCATGTGTCTGTGGAAAGCGTTTCGCTACCACCCGTGGCATGAAGATCCACAGGACAAAGATGGGATGTGTGAAGATCTCATCTGATATGAGCAGCAGCGCACTGCATCAGCAGATAAAGAGTCGGAAGACCAAGGCCAGGATTTAAACCACAGTGCCAAGGACATCCACGCTGTTGGTTCGGATGAGGAATTTGCACAGGCCCTCGATGCCAGGCGCCTGAAACTCAACCTGCCACGAGCAAACGAAACTGAAGATTGGGAGAAACTGGATGCAAAAATCGTCCAAAGACTCGATGCACTGATAGGGAAAAGCACCCTGGAACACAAACTAGCCACATATGGGGACATTGTGTATGCCCATGTAGAGAGCCTTGGAGTAAAACTACCCAAAGAGAAAACACCCCCAAAGAAATCCAGACGCCAAGAAAAGATGGACAAGATCAGAGTCCAAAAGAACAACCTCAAGAAGCATATGAAGACCGCACTGCCAGCTGAAAAACAAGGCTTGGAAAAACTGTGGGAAGACCTGAAAGAAAAAACACAGCGCCCTCAGCAAAGCGGAATCTGCGAGGAAGAGGAAGAGCAAAAAAGAAGAAGACACAGAGCGCTTCTTCAGAGGGCCCCTTCCAGTTTGCCCAGAACACTGTTTGAGCAACCAAAATCTGGGACCCTAAGTGTGGACAAAGGAGTTTTTGAGCAGCATCTGAGGAAAAAAATTTCTCTGACTACAGAGCAAAACACCACTCGACATTCAAGGTCTGGTGTGGCCAACCAAAACCCCGAGGAACAGTTCAATGGCAAGGGCCCCCAACGTTGGCGGAAATCAAGAAGGTGGTCGACAAAGCCAGAGCCAAATCATCACCGGGCCAAACGGAATTACTTACCAGCTTTTCAAGAAATGTCCAAGGTGCTGGAGTGGCTCCAAGGCTGCTGCGATCGGCTTGGAGAAACCAGAAGATCATGTGGCCAGTGGATGCGGGCAGATGGTGTGTACATCCCCCAAAAAAGCAAAACTCAAGTGAATCAGCCCGTTCAGGCCAATATCACTACTAAACGTTGAAGGGAAAATTTCTTCTCTGTCAGGGCGCAAGGGACCGTACCTGATGGAAAAACAAGTATTTGGGATGTGTAGTCCAAAAAGGTGGCATCCCAGGCGGGCTGGCTGTGTAAACAGCCCAATAAACTGGGACGCAACCCAAAAAAAGAAAAAAACAGAAAGGAGAGGAGTGTGTGGTTGATTGGCAAACGCATGGATCTGTGCCCCATAGTGATACAGGGGCTCGTGGATGTACCGTGCCAAAAGAACATCCGGACTGCTCAAGAAGTACTTCAATGGTTCTCAATGCGGTTTTCTTCCCAAGGGGGTACAAACTGATTGGTAACTTGGAGGGGCATTGCAATGGGCTGTATTTTTCCCCCATATGTTTGTGCTGGAAGGAACCATTTGAAAGCGCAAAAAACAACGCGGACAAACAGACCTTGGCGATGGGTACAGTACCTCTCTCAAGGGCCCTTTATGGAGAACTACAGTGATTTCATAGGAAGACGAGACCGTCATGGTGGGGGCTGGACGACTGTTGCCTCATCCAGAATGAAGTTCAAGCCAAAGAAATCACGGAGTCTTTTCACTGAGGAAAGGAAAAGTGGCCGAATCTGGGGTCTTCATGTTCCCAACCAGGCCATTTCCAACAGTCACAGAAGACCTCAAGACCTTGGAAGATGGTATGATAAAACGCTGAAAGACACACAAAGAGCAAAAGAAACCAAGCAGATGGGGGAAGAAGCTTGGAGACCATTGACCAGTGTGGGCTCCCTGGCAAATACAAGGTCTGGTGTCTGCATTTTCTTCTTGATACCAAAGCTCCTATGGCCTCGATGATATACGACATCTGCACCACACAGTGGAGGCAATGGAAGCCAAAATCAACAAGTTCACAAGGAAATGGCTTGGTGTCCCCCCTGTCGACTGACATCGCGCTGTACTGTCGCCAAGCAAAGCTCAAACTACCACTAAAAATCCATCCTGGAGGAATACAAAGCAGGGAGATCAGACTTCAAAGAAATGCTGGAGGACTCAGGAGACAAGGTGTTAGAAGCAATCAAGCCCCAGCTAAAGACAGGCAGAAAATGGAAAGTTCAAGAGGCGATGGATTCTGCAAAAGAAAGTTTAAAGTCAAGAAATAACAGGACACACACAGACCAACAGACAAGGACTGGGGGTGACCAAAACTGAATGGTGGTCAAAGGCCAAAGGAAAAGCCAAAGAGACATGAGATTCAGGAGATGAGAAAAGAAAAGACCAAAAAAGACTCCAAAAAGCAGTCCAGCAGAGCCAGCAAGGGCAATGGACAACGTGGGAGAATGCACTCTAAAGAAGCAAAACTTGGAATGACATTTGGCACATGGCCCCTCTCAGGATCAGCTTCATTCTCAGATCTGCATATGACCTTCTGCCCTCAAATGCAAACCTGGTGAAGTGGGGGAAAACAGACGATCCGGGCATGCCCCCTCTGCCATGAAAGAAAACAGTGGATCATGTTCTAAGCTCATGTAAATTTACCCCTGGCTCAAGGAAGTACACATGGAGGCACAACCAAGTGCTCAAAGAGATTGTACAAGTTTGGGCTAGTACCAACACCACAAAAGGGAGCATCAGGACTCCAAAAACACCCACAACATTCTTCAAAGGCAGGAGCAGCAAATCATGGCCAAAACAACATGCCACTCGAAACATGCAGGCAGAGTCTGCTGGATGGGCAGATGACTGGGATGCACTGCAGACCTCCCAGAATGGAAGAGTCACCCAGAGATCATCACAAGAGTGGCATGAAACCAGACATAGTAAATCCACTCTAATTTAACCAAGCAGCTGATCATGACGAGGGTCAAAGGTGCCATATGAGAACAAATAGAGGCAGCTCAAATCTACAAGACTGAAAAGTATGCTGATCTGGCAAACAGCCTGAGAAGAAGGCTATCAGGTCAAAGTCCTCACTTTCAAAATTGGAAACTAGGGGATTTGTAGGAACGCTCGCATACGCCTCATGAAACAGCTCTCAGTTGCAGGGAAGGAAAAAACCAGAGCCCTGAAAGCAATGGCAAAAAACGGCAGAGAGGTGTTCAAGCTGGATCTGGTCAAGGCGGAACAAAAGTGAACTTCATAAGGCTTAATTCCCTACAAATATCAGGTGTCCCTGTGGCTCAGTGGTTAAAGCGCGAGTCATTAAGTAGAAAATGAGCATGTCCAGAGGGTCATGGGTTTTGAATCCCAGCCATGGCTCGTCCCAAGATGGGGGTAAAAAAAAAAAAAAAAAGGGGGAGCAGAGGACATCCGGGGTCATGAACCGGGTGTGGCCAACCCCCCTAGAGTGTCAGGGGATAAGGGCCGAAACACTTTTCTTGAAGGGGGCTTCTCTTTTGAGGACCCCTCTGCTGCCACGCTCTCCACCCAAATTTCTTTCTACTGTTGCTGTTATTGTTATTGTTTTTTGTTTACGAACTCGCCGCCATAGGCAACCACATTCATCTTTTGGGGCTTTTTCTCATCATGCGAGACGAAAAATGAAAAGCTAGGAGTTACCATCGATTTAAGTTTTTATTTTTTCTATTTTCTATTTTATTGATTAATATTTAAAAATTTGTAATGTTTAAAAAATATTCTTTTTGATGAAAATTATCTTCATACAAAAACTGTATGATAAAACCAACCATTTGCTTATGAAGATCTTAGTGTTGAGCATTAGTAAAACATGGAGGTGAGGGGTTTTTTTAGTTGAAGCCAAGGCCAAATGACCAGCTTGCATTGAGCCAAGTTATTGCCATTATCAAATTTTGTTTTTACAACCGAGCAATTCCATCTATTATGTGTTGTCACCTCGGGGGATTCAGTGGAGGAAGGACTAGCGCACAGCCCAAACACACTCACAGCTTGCTTACAATCTCATTCATATATCATGCATTCGTCAAATAAAACCCACTAGAAAAAGTCTATAACTTTACTACACATAATCATGGAAACAAACATCAATGCGCTGGAGTCAAACAAAATAAAACATACTCTCTTCCGTGAACTTCACAAAACCATTCATCTAAATCATCATAACTAACCGGGAAAATAAACAGACTTTCTACTTTACCTGGCCAGGTGATCTTAAATTTATTTACGAATCACTGTCTTTCCTTTTCTTCTTTTTTTTTTCTTTTCACTGTCACTTTCACAAACACCAGTCATGACACAACTGCTGGCACTGGTCAGGTTGGACCGCTGGCACTGGTCAGGTTGGACTGCTGGCCCTAGTCAGGTTAGACTGCGGGCACTGGTCAGGTTTACTGCGTTGGCCTGTGGTTCTGCCTGTTTGAAAGTGGCGCTGCCAGGTATGAGGTCGAACCCCGGTTCAAATTGAACAGTGACTACCAGACATTGATCTTTTCTCCTTCTTTCTTCCTGCATTAACGCATTGCACTCTCTCCCCTCTTCTAGTCTGCTCTATCAGATGGACATAGTTGCTTTTTTTTCTTTTTTTTTTTTTTTCCTTTTCTTTTTCTCTTCATCGATTAGCAACTCTCTCTCTTTTCCAACATCTTCCTCCTTAGTCCTTCCTCTGCAGACTCTATATGGTGCTAATGCTTCAACTCGTTCTCTTCCCCCTCCTCTCATCTCTCTGCTTTTCTCTCGGCAGACCTACTCTCCGAACCTCTCCCTCTTTTCGCTGTCTGTCCTTCTGTTCTTTCCTCACATCTCTCCTACTTTCTTATTCTCTTCCTATGTGTCAAAGGGTGAGTACCATTGGTCAGAAATTTTCCCGCCTTGAAACCGGGGTTTTACCTTCCCCTCTATTTTCATTGGACATGCAAATCATGAAAGTCACATCTACCCGCCTTGCTCTCCGTGGTGGTCAACCGGTCATTTAATTAATTAGCTTGTTTCACCCCCACTACACAATACCTCCCCCTTCCTACTTTAACCGGCGACGTCTGGTTTAACTGTGGACACTGGTCTTGTAAATTAGCTGGTTTCAGTCTGGCCCAGACGTAGCGATCCATCTGGCCAGACCTATTGAGACGTGGGTCAGCCACTCATCTGTCTGCCGTCTCCGCAAGAACTAAAAATAGCCTCCTCGCTGTGCCTAATGGCTGAGGCGATGCATGAAGTCGTCTGCCTGGTGCCAGGATGTTTGCGTTCGGAGCTTATGTCCAATTGAATGCTGGCGACTGACCACGATTTGGGTTTTTTCTTTTTTTTTGTCCGTGACAATTTTTCCCCCTTGCAAAAGACTATGCTCAGCATTGTCTCAAAACAACGGTCAAAAAAACCCAACAACAACAACCGAATTTGCTGACACCACAGCTACACGTGCAAGATTTTGCAAAATAATTACACAAAGGGTTTACAAATTATAAGCATATATCAATAGTGATATGCCCCCAATGGGTTATCATTGAACGTGCGCTTTTGCCTTATTTCAGCTCACTTTCTAATCAACTCTGTGCGCACCTATGAAATTTCCCTACTTGCGGATTTGCCACCCTCTTCTCTTCACAACTACTTTGAAAAAGCACAATCTAATATGACCACGATCCGTGACACCTCACTGAGGAATTTCCATCCTCACTTATCGCAAACAGTGCATTACTACACAAGTGACTTTTATGCTCCAAACATAACAAGTCTCACACAGAAAATATGAACCATAGCCAAATGGGAATGAACCCATATCCACTCAATCTCACGGGAATCAACACATATTATTTACAAAGTAGCTATGCACCCCAGATATGACTGACTTCCTCTGAGTTGCAGCTTGCTAGACACACGGCTTAAATAGTCAGCTCCTACATTCTGTCGACCTGGGATGTACTAAAACTCGATACCTTAGGGCTGCAGTGCCTATGTGCTGAGTCTCACGCTGAATATATTTGCGGAGCAAATTCGCATGGAAAAGTTTTGGTTTCCCATTTTACTCAATTCGGTAATCCTGATCTACCTTTTCAATGATGGTGAATGGTCCTTTCCAATGCATCAGCGTTGTTGTGATCCGTGGAAGCATAACAGGACTTGATCTCCCACCTTGAGGGGTTGCTTCCTCACCTTCCTGTCATATTGCTTCTTCTGCACGACCCTTTGCCTCCTGCAAACTTTCCTTGCAACCTTACATGTCTCATACCTCTGCCCACCTTTGGAACAGGGAGATTGGGCCGATCAATCAACAGCCACCTCCTGAATGGTGTGTCAATTAAAGGGGGCTGTTAAGAGGCGCCTTCCTTTTTACCCCTCTTGTGGCTGACCTTTGACACACATCCCATGACATGCAGAACCGCTTTATGTCTGCCATTGCCCCTGGCCAATGAAAATCATCAAAGATTCTGTCAGCTGTTTTGCCGGTGCCGAGATTTACCCGCCATGAGCGACTCGTGACCCACTGACATGACAGTGTCACGATAACATGCTGGTACCTCTAACTGATTGTTACCTTACCTGTCTTCCCCTTGGTGACACTCGGGACAACAACCCGCCTTTCACAAGAAATTCTGTCTCACCTCCTCTAACCACCTGTTTCTCTCCACCTCTTGCCCCAAATCCCAAGACTTCACGAGCGAAGGGTCTTGTTCCTGTCTGCCCTAAACTCATCAGGCGACACATCTATGCCTGACTTCCTTTCTGGGAAAGACTAACGGTTTATCAACCTTTTCCTCCTTCTTGCTCCGTGTTTGAACTGCTGCCCCTGTAGCAGTCAACAACTCAGGATCCCCTGGATCCCTTGCACCTGGAAATATTCCATTTATCAAATCGTAAAGGGTTTCTCCATCACCAGCGCAGACACTCGCCTGAGAAGTAAGGGGGACGTACTTCTATCTTAGCAACTGGGGAAATTCTTCACAGTGCCATCGATTAAGTACAGGTCCCGGATTTGCCCTGTCAAATCCCCTTCCCTCGACCAGCGTTGTTCTTACTACACCCAAGAACAACCAGTGGGCCGTAAACCTTTTTACCCTCTGCTGGCCAATCCACCCCTCTTCCACTGTAACGAACCACTCAGCCTAGTGCCCTCCATCCCTACACTGACTGCTGTCCAGCACTAGCCCCATAGGCCGCACTCCACCCTCTTCAGATTGGATCCCCTTTTTGGTTCCACTGCCGGGCGTTTCCCCGGCGACCCTTATCAACCTCTTGCAAGGCTGCTGCCTTCTGGAACCTCATGCGACATTCCCTCGCCACATGTCCCTTCTTGTGACAAATGAAACACCTATTGTCCCTTTGTCCTCCTTTCTGCCCCACCACTGGGTTTGCAGACTTTGCAGAAAACTCCCCTAGTCTCCTTGCACTCTTCTCACCTGTGCCTGGCACCTGTTTCTCCTGCACCTTAGTGCCCAAACGTGCCTCCCTGTACACCTCTGCTAACTTCAGCAACTCCCCTGCTGTCTCTGGCTGTCTCTCTTTCAAATGTATAATTAACTCTGGACTGCAACCTGACAAAATCTGTTCTTTCATAACCAGCTCTTTCAATTCAGCGAACTCCCTTTTCGTACCACTCAACTCTAACCACTTCTCAAATAGTGATCTAAACGTGCACCAAACTGAGTGTACGTTTCACCTGCTTGTAATCTAGCTGATCGAAATTTCTTTCTAAACCCCTCCTCTGTGAGGTCAAATCCCTTCATCAAAGACTCCTTCACAGCATCTACCTTTTCAATGATGGTGAATGGTCCTTTCCAATGCATCAGCAGCTTGTTGTGATCCGTGGGAAGCAGTAACAGGACTTGATCTCCCACCTTGAGGGATTGCTTCCTCACCTTCCTGTCATATTGCTTCTTCTGCACGACCCTAGCCTCTTGCAAACTTTCCCTTGCAACCTTACATGTCTCCTCTAGCCTATTGCGTAGGTCCACCACATACTGATAAGTGGTTTTAACCTCTTCTGACTCCTGTTCTCCGGACCATAGCTCTTTGAGAATGCACACTGGTCCCCTGACTGTCCGCCCATACAGCAGCTCGAATGGCGAAAAGCCTGTGCTTTCCTGAGGGGCTTCCCTGTAGGCGAACAATGCCGCTGGAATGTAACGATCCCAATCTGCTGGTCTTTCCTCACAGAGCTTCTTTAAGATGCCCTTCAGCACACCATTGAATCTTTCCACCAAGCCATTACATTGTGGGTGGTATGGGGTAGTGAGAAGCTGTGTGATCCCTAGCAGCCTGTTGACCTCCCTAGCTCATCACGCCTGATGTGAACTGTGACCCCCTGTCACTGAGAATTTGTGATGGCACACCCACGCGAGAAAAGATGTAGACAAGTTGAAAAATGCCATTGATGATATGTTGTGTTATAAAATTGTATTGCATTGTATGACATCATCGTTCTAATAGATTATCAATCTTATAAGCGGGATGCCCTCCCACATTAACGTTCTTTTTAAATGATCAAGCAGGCAGAGCAGAAAAAGAAAGACAGCAAATAATGTTTCAGGTAGCACAACAGTCAATTGCCCATTATCATAAAAAAGAGGAATATACTTGGAAGACAGTTTTAAAGATGCTCCAATTCATTTTCAAAACCTCGTCAAAAGATTCCATTAGGTTTTGTTTCTATCTGCAGAGCTTTTTCAGGTCATATTTTCAGATTTTTACGGAATTTATTGCGGCCAAAAGTGAAGAGACATTAAGTGTATATACATTAATGATGTAAATGTTCAGTACATAATTTTTGAACGTGAATTAAGGTGGTCTTTCTTATGAAATTATATCATCTACGAACATTGAAAAGTAGTGATACTTTTGAATCTTCGGGTTTGTTATCATTTGTTATATTTAGTAAATTACCGACTAGCCTTTGGCAAAGCCCATTAGGCCATATTTACTAACGGTGCTTTCGATCATCCCAGATGGTCGTCTTTAATCCCACACTCTTCCAATCATTGTCCTCCTACACACCATACATTTGTCCTCCAACACACTATACAGTTGTCCTCCTACACACTATACAGTTGTCCTTCTACCCACTATACAGTTGTCCTCCTACACACCATACAGTTGTCCTCCTACACACCATACAGTTGTCCTCCAACACACTATACAGTTGTCCTCCTACACACAATACAGTTGTCCTCCTACACACCATACAGTTGTCCTCCTACACACTATACAGTTGTCCTCCTACACACTATACAGTTGTCCTCCTACACACTATACAGTTGTCCTCCTACACACCATACAGTTGTCCTCCTACACACCATACAGTTGTCCCCCTATACACCATACAGTTGTCGTCCTCTCCTTCCAATCATTGTCCTCCTACACACTATACAGTTGTCCTCCTACACACCACACAGTTGTCCTCCTATACATCATACAGTTGTCCTCCTACACACTATACAGTAGTCCTAGACACCATACAGTTGTCCTCCTACACACTATACAGTTGTCCTCCTACACACCATACAGTTGTCCTCCTACACACTATACAGTTAATAATATATATTAATAATAATAATAATAATGAATACTTATATAGCGCCTACTCACGGCTAGAGGCCAAGCTCTAAGCGCTTTACAATCAACACTCGTTTACACAACGGGCTGCCTACCTGGGTAGTGCCGACTGAAGAGCTGCCAGCTGGCGCTTCATTCAGTCGTTTCCCGTGTCATCCATTCTGTATCGTTCAATATCGATCACTCATTTTCCTTACTTCCTTCATTCTTTCCATTTCTCACGCAGGGTGCATGCTATGTGTAACGTGTCATCCACACCAACGGCCAAACTGGCCTACTCTTCCGAAAGTTGGTGATGGGATTTTACGTGTGTGCAAGATGTTATGCATGCGTTCACACACGGAACCTCGGTTTATAGTCTCATTCGAAGGACTGTATGGGAAATGGAGTCAGAACCAATGTTAACTCCGAGGGAAAAATCCCCCTGTACCGAAACGCCCCGGCAGAGGTTCGAACCCGCAACCCCAGGATCACAAAGATTACGAGTCAGGCGCTCTACCAACTGAGCTCCTCCAACACACAATACAGTTGTCCTCCTACACACCATGCAGTTGTCCTTCTACACACTATACAGTTGTCTTACACACCATACAGTTGTGCTCCTACACACCATACAGTTGTAATCCGACAACCATACAGTTGTCCTCCTAGACACCATATAGCTGTCCTCCTACACACCATACAGTTGTCCCCCTACACACTATACAGTTGTCCTCCTACACACCAAACAGTTGTCCTCCTATACACCATACAGTTGTCCTCCTACACACCATACAGTTGTCCTCCTACACACCATACAGTTGTCCTCCTATACACCATACAGTTGTCCTCCTACATACCATACAGTTGTCCTCCTACACACTATACAGTTGTCCTCCTACACACTATACAGTTGTCCTCATACATACCATACAGTTGTCCTCCTACACACTATACAGTTGTCCTCCTACACGCCATACAGTTGTCCGCCTACACACTATACAGTTGTCCTCCTACACCATACAGTTGTCCTCCTATACACCATACAGTTGTCCTATACACGATATAGTTGTCCTCCTACACACCATACATTTGTCCTCCTACACACCACACAGTTGTCCTCCTATACACCATACAGTTGTCCTCCTACACACGATACAGTTGTCCACCTACACACCATACATTGTCCTCCTACACACCATACAGTTGTCCACCTACACACCATACATTGTCCTCCTACACACCATACAGTTGTCCTCCTACACACTATACAGTTGTCCTCCTACACACCATACAGTTGTCCACCTACACACCATACAGTTGTCCTCCTACACACCATACAGTTGTCCTCCTACACACCATACAGTTGTCCTCCTACACACTATACAGTTGTCCTCCTACACACTATACAGTTGTCCTCCTACACACCATACAGTTGTCCTCCTACACACCATACAGTTGTCCTCCTACACACCATACAGGTGTCCTCCTACACACTATACAGTTGTCCTCCTACACACCATACAGTTGTCCTCCTACACACCATACATTGTCCTCCTACACACCATACAGTTGTCCTCCTACACACCATACAGTTGGCCTCCTACACACCATACAGTTGTCCTCCGACACACCAAACAGTTGTCCTCCTACACACCATACACCTGTCCTTCTACACACCATACAGTTGTCCTCCTACACACCATACACCTGTCCTTCTACACACCATACAGTTGTCCTCTTACACATCATACACCTGTCCTTCTACACACCATAATGTTGTCCTCCTACACACCATACACCTGTCCTTCTACACACCATACATTTGTCCTTCTACACACCATACACCTGTCCTTCTACACACCATACAGTTGTCCTCCTACACACCATACACCCGTCCTTCTACACACCATACAGTTGTCCTCCTACACACCATACAATGTCCTCCTACCCACTATACAGTTGTCCTTCTACACACCATACAGTTGTCCTCCTACACACCAAACACCTGTCCTTCTACACACCATACAGTTGTCCTCCTACACACCATACAGTTGTCCTCCTCTCATTCCAATCATTGTCATCCTACACACCATACAGTTGTCCTCCTACCACACCATACAATTGTCCTCCAACACACTATACAGTTGTCCTCCTACACACTATACAGTTTTCCTCCTACACACCATACAGGTGTCCTCCTACACACTATACAGTTGTCCTCCTACACACTATACAGTTGTCCTCCTACACACTATACAGTTTTCCTCCTACACACCATACAGTTGTCCACCTACACACTATACAGTTTTCTTCCTACACACTATACAGTTGTCCTCCTACACACTATACAGTTGTCCTCCTACACACTATACAGTTTTCCTCCTACACACCATACAGTTGTCCACCTACACACTATACAGTTGTCCTCCTACACATCATACAGTTGTCCTCCTACACACCATACAGTTGTCCTCCTACACACTATACAGCTTTCCTCCTACACACCATACAGTTGTCCTCCTACACGCTATACAGTTGTCCTCCTACACACTATACAGTTGTCCTCCTACACACTATACAGTTGTCCTCCTACACACTATACAGTTTTCCTCCTATACACCATACAGTTGTCCACCTACACACTATACAGTTGTCCTCCTACACACCATATAGTTGTCCTCCTACATACCATACAGTTTTTCCTCCAACACACTATACAGTTGTCCTCCTACACACCATACAGTTTTCCTCCTACACACCATACAGTTGTCCTCCTACACACCATACAGTTGTCCTCCAACACACTATACAGTTGTCCTCCTACACACTATACATTTGTCCTCCTACACACTATACAGTTGTCCTCCACCACACCATACAGTTGTCCTCCTACACACTATACAGTTGTCATCCTACACACTATACAGTTGTCCTCCTACACACCTTACAGTTGTCCTCCTACACACCATACAGTTGTCCTCCTACACACTATACAGTTGTCCTCCTACACTCCATACAGTTGTCCTCCTACACACCATACAGTTGTCCTCCTACACACCATACAGTTGTCCTCCTACACACCATACAGTTGTTCTCCAACACACTATACAGTTGTCCTCCTAAACACTATACAGTTGTCCTCCTACACACCATACAGTTGTCTTCCTACACACTATACAGTTGTCCCCCTACACACTATACAGTTGTCCTACTACACACTATACAGTTTTCCTCCTACACACCATACAGGTGTCCTCCTATACACCATACAGTTGTCCTCCTACACACTATACAGTTGTCCTCCTACACACTATACAATTGTCCTCCTACATACTATACAATTTTCCTCCTTCACACCATACAGTTGTCCACCTACACACCATACAGTTGTCTTCCTACACACCATACAGTTGTCCTCCAACACACTATACAGTTGTCCTCCTACACACTATACAGTTGTCCTCCTACACACTATACAGTTTTCCTCCTACACACCATACAGTTGTCCTCCTACACACTATACAGTTGTCCCCCTACACACTATACAGTTGTCCTCCTACACACTATACAGTTTTTCTCCTACACACCATACAGTTGTCCTCCTACACACTATACAGTTGTCCTCCTACACACTATACAATTGTCCTCCTATACACCATACAGTTGTCCTCCTACACACCATACAGTTGTCCTCCTACACACCATACAGTTGTCCTCCTACACACCATACAGGTGTCCTCCTACACACCATACAGTTGTTCTTCAACACACTATACAGTTGTCCTCCTACACACTATACAGTTGTCCTCCTACACACCATACAGTTGTCCTCCTACACACTATACAGTTGTCCTCCTATACACTAGCACTATACAGTTGTCCTCCTACACACTATTCAGTTTTCCTCTTACACACCATACAGTTGTCCTCCTATACACCATACAGTTGTCCTCCTACACACTATACAGTTGTCCTCCTACACACTATACAATTGTCCTCCTACACACTATACTGTTTTCCTCCTTCACACCATACAGTTGTCCTCCTACACACCATACAGTTGTCCTCCTACACACCATACAGTTGTCCTCCAACACACTATACAGTTGTCGTCCTACACACTATACAGTTGTCCTCCTACACACTATACAGTTTTCCTCCTACACACCATACAGTTGTCCTCCTACACACTATACAGTTGTCCCCCTACACACTATACAGTTGTCCTCCTACACACTATACAGTTTTTCTCCTACACACCATACAGATGTCCTCCTACACACCATACAGTTGTCCTCCTACGCACTATACAATTGTCCTCCTACACACCATACAGTTGTCCTACACACCATACAGTTGTCCTCCTACACACCATACAGTTGTCCTCCTACACACCATACAGTTGTCCTCCTACACACTATACAATTGTCCTCCTATACACCATACAGTTGTCTTCCTACACACCATACAGTTGTCCTCCTACACACTATACAGTTGTCCTCCGACACACCATACAGTTGTCCTCCTCTCCTTCCAATCATTGTCCTCCTACACACCAGACAGTTGTCCTCCTACACACCATACAAGTGTCCTCCTACACACCATGCAGTTGTCCTCCTTTCCTACTTTAACCCCTCCTTCTCTCCCTTTGTTTCCTTCTTAACGATATTATTCTAACAATGTGAAAACTATTCTCCTGTCATAGGGTAGAAAGTGTCAACATCGTACCAATTCTTGTGTTTTGTCACTGTTGTGTTTGTTAGTTTCAAATTTAACGTCTATTCGCTCTAGGTGATATTAGAACCCCCCCCCCCCCTCCAAAAAAAAGAAAAGAAAAGAAAAAAGACACATCCCCATCAACCCCAAAACAAACAAACCAAACCCTAATGATGAAACTAGGAAATTACACATGGTTTTGATGTGGAAGAGAAAAGTGGGAGATAGGGGACGGATGAAGATGGTCCTTTCGTATATTTCATGTAGATTCAGCAACAGCTAAATGACTGACTCACTTAAAAGTAACCTCATAAGTAGGAGATGATAGATGTGAGAAGCTAGCTACAAGTACTAACTTATTAGGTTCTTTGATAAAGAATTCTTATGTTACGGGGAAGAAAGTGTCAACATAGTACCAATTCTTGTGTTTTGTCACTGTTGTGTGTGTGTGTGTGTGTGTGTGTGTGTGAGAGGGAGAGAGAGAGAGAGAGAGAGAGAGAGAGAGAGAGAGAGAGATGTTTGTATTTTTTCATTTGTCAAGGTGAATATTTCTACTTTTTTTTGTCGAACATTATTTCACATACTTTCTGTGCATGCTGCCGATCTCAGAGATTCATCCATAAAGCTTTCAGCGTTACGCGTTGGTTGAATATCTTCAAATGATAAAGCTTTCAGCGTTACGCGTTGGTTGAATATCTTCAAATGATTACATTTTTTGAGATCTTCAAATTCAAAACTGACTAAATGCCCCCTCCCATCTCCTTCAACCTTTCGAAAATAAAACAAACAAACGACAACGTCACCAAAGCTACTCGGAACAACAGCATACTTAAACCGTGCGTTTTCGACTACCAACAACATAACCCATACGGGAATTAATCTCAATTTTTGGTGGCGATGGTTTGTTGAGGCGCTCAATAGTTGCGTCCCTTTCGCAGACAGCGTTTCTTTCATGATTCATTTATATTCTACATACCATGTTTTTTTCTTCTTTTCATTTGATATCGTGATTGATCGTTTATTAGTGGTTGAAATCCAAATTGTATACACAATACTTTTTTTTTTCTTTTCCCAAAAAGCACAAGCCCTTGTTTCGTTTCTGTTTTAGTTTTCTTTTTGTGTTTCGAATTTCTTTGACATTAATTTTGACGTCATAGCAGGTTTCCACTCCAGAGATTTCGTCCAGGGTTTGGCGCGGCCCCTGGCCCTTCCAGACACTTCGCTGAGCAAGTGGGACAGTTCAAGTCGGTCAAGTGGACAGTGACAGTCAGGCCACGGGTCAATCAGTCAAGGGAGTCGACCGCCCACGCATGAACGGACTTCACATGACTGGGCTTCTTGGCAGGGTGCCTTGACCTTTGTGACACGGTGTCAGGGGAAAAGTAAGACTGCATGAGAAAGGTCACGAGAGGAGTATATTTCTTTTGTGAAATGAATATATAGATAAATGAGTAGATAAATAAATAAATGAACAGATAAATGAATAAATAGATAAATATCAAATACAATAAAAACATTTTGAAAAGAAACCATACAAGACGTGCTATTCATATTTTTTTTAACCATGAAACAATCTGTCAAACTTGCTCCATTAATGAAATTCATCAAAGATAAAAACAACACCAACAACATAAATAAACTGGATGATAAGTAACGTGCAGCAAAGACATGCACTCGCAAACAATCCAACACACACAGATACATACGCACACACACATTTTGAGAGAGAGAGAGAGAGAGAGAGAGAGAGAGAGAGAGAGAGAGAGAGAGAGAGAGAGATTTTACCGCACACACACACACACACACACACACACACACACACATACACGCGCGGGCGCACGTGCGCACACACACACACGCGCGCGCGCGCGCGTGCACACACACGCACACGCACACACACATACGCGCACGCGCGCGCACACAAGCACACACACACACACACACACACACACACACACACACACACACACACACACACACGCGCGCGCGCGCGCGCGCGCGCGCGCGCACACAGACACGCACGCATGCGCGGGCGCACACACACACACACACACACACACACACGCACGCACGCACGGGCGCACACACACACACACACACACACACACACACACACACACACACACACACACACACACACACACATACATTGTCCTTATTCCACGCAATATTAGCCGCGTTATTTTCTGGACGGAAAGTACAGCTCCCTAAAAAGAGAGCACATGAAAAATAAAATAGACGGAAATTAAAATCTAAAACAAAACAAACAAACAAACAAAACAAAAAAAACTACAACACAAAAACAAAACAAAAAAAAAACGAAAAATACTAAGAAAGAACCAAAACGAAGAGAATCCAATGAGAAAAAAAAGTCCGTGCTCGTATTTCCTCCAGGGGTGGTCATTAATTTTGCTCTTGCCACATCAGCAGCTCACCGGCCATCAACCGGCGAAAGCTGACCAGCCGGATTGATTAACCAGTGGGATTAAAAGTCAAGTGCTCCAGTTCCCTGGATCGGGACTTTCGGAGTCTCCTACAACCTGGTACGCGCGTCTGGGTCAATTGGTCTTTCGGCTAAGCTTCCATGAGCCAACCTCGGCTTTTGGTCCGAGAACTCGGTGAACTCGGCGTTTGAACTTGTAGGTTGAAAATCTTATTGGTTCTGCTGTTAAAAACCAGTGGATGGCCACTGTCCATACACAGGGACAGGAACGTTAGAGGGGGCGAGGCGTGGACGGAGGGGGGGGGGGGGGGGGGGGGGGGGGGGGGGGGGGGGATAAGGGCGGTGTGGGCCGGCATTTGGGGATGGGTAGGGGTTTATAACAATGTATTGCGTGGTTGTTGATTGAAAAATTCCAAACAATTCTGAAATTCCAAACAAATAGAACAACAAAAAAAAGAAAAAAAAAGAGTTTTGTTCCCAGTTCCATCCGACTCCCGAATCAAAGCTGAACTTTCAATGTATATGTGTTTATATCAACTTTCTCTCTCTCTCTCTCTCTCTCTCTCTCTCTCTCTATATATATATATATATATATATATATATGTATATATGTGGGTGGGTGGGTGGGTGGGTGTGGATGGGTGATCATGATTTGTGATTTGTTAAGTATAGATCCATAAATATGTTTTTATGGCCACTCTTAATTTCGCTTTGGATATGATAAAGTGTTCTTCACTTCGCTTGACTTTTTGTGCCTGTGGGAATGTTGTTGTTGTTGCTTTTGTTGTTGTTCTTGCTATTGTTATTGTTGTAGCTGTTGCTGTTGTTGTTGATGTTGTCGTTGTTGCTGCTATTGTTGTAATTTTTCTGTACATTTGATTTTCCGTCTTCCGGCAATTCTGCGCAAGTACTTCGCTCTTTTCATCTCTCTCATTATTCTATGTTGTTGCAGTCAATTTTCATTACTGTTGTCTATTGGTTTTTCTGCCTCGGTGACATTTTTTACCTATATAATTGTTTGCTTTGGAACCCTTTACATGTTTTTTTTCTTTTGTGACAATTTACAGTATATCATTTCTCTATGGTATCAATTGAGAGCATAGTTCATCCATTCAGTAACTGGTTTTCTTCCTGGCGACTAATTAGACGGTGAATACTGTTGAGGTTGATCGCAGGCTCCCCAGTCTACAGTGTTTATCATTAGTGCACGTATTTTTGTCAAGGGAGCGAAATCCCTCGCAAAGGGCCTTAAGCGCTTTAGACGACAAGAATTTCGAGCGTGGTGGAAACATGGGTAACCGGCCTCACCAGATGTTCGGACTGTGTGTGTGAAGGATGTCGATGTTGTCAGGTAAGGTCATTGTCAGGTGACAGCAAGCACCGAAGGCGGTGAGGACCTCTCCAAAGTTCGAACCTTCCTGAGAGCAAAAGGGAGATAAATCACCCAACCATACCGCGGAGCATCAAATGAGTGCTACATGCTGTCAGCTGAAGTTGTTGAGTAAACAGACTGAACCCATTACCTTGAAGAACAGGAGTCTTGTGCTTGTCAGTATTGCTGTAGGACACAGTGTTGACGTTCTTGTCAGGCTGGTGTGGACGACGTTGTCGTAGTTTTCTATTGGATAATTACTGTGTGAAAGTGAACCCCGAAGTCGTCGGGAATTTTCGATGTCCATTTGGTGAGTAGTGGTTGTCAGCTAAGCTGTGGTGTAGGAATGTGTGAATGGAAGAATGCAGCTAGAGGGAAATTCGTTATAGATGTGAACAAGGTGGTAGAGAAGCAACATGGATAAAGGAGATTCTTTGTTTCCATCGATAGATCAACTGAACGGAGCACGGGAAAGACGGAGAACACGACACGGGGGAGAGAGAAGAGTGAGCAGGACAGATCAGGGTCGACAGAAACGTGGTCTGGGCGACAGAAAAGAAAGCAAGATCCTTAGCGCGTCAAAGCCAAGCTAAGAAACAAAGGCTAAGACCGAAGTCCAGAGGTGGGTGAAGAAGAAAACAACAAGACTTCTACGTTGACGAAAACCAAGTTTAAATTCTTAGAGTTACAGAAGAAGAAAACTTCAACGTCGAGAAAAAGTCCCAAGAGACGACCACGGTGACCCAGTCCCGGGACCTGGTGCCAGATCTCCCAGATCTCCCAGTGACCTGGTGCCAGATCTCCCAGTGACCTGGTGCCAGATCTCCCAGTGACCTGGTGCCAGATCTCCCAGTGCTTAATCAAATATGCAGTGACTTGTTCCAGAAATGTGGGCTGGGATGGAGTGTGTGTGTGTGTGTGTGTGTGTGCGCGCGCGCGCGCGTGTGAGTGTGTTAACCTGGCCAGGTGAGAAGCCATTGTAGTATATCACCCAGGGTTAGGAGGCATTGATCTCTTATATTTTGTCTATACATTTTGTGTATTTGGCTTTTTCACGTATATTTACAAGCAGACTTGAAACTATATTTCTTGCTCTCAGTCGTGTCAAAAGTGGAGCACATGCGGGACATCCCATTCCCAGAGAGAGTGGAATGGTTGGTGGGTGCATTAGCGCGCATATGCGTGTATGAGTGCAGTGATAACCTTGGTGTGTTAAGCCTGACTAATACATCAACTTAGTTCACTTAACGCAATACTATTACATCCCCCGTCCTAGACAATCTTTTTCTTTACTTTGTGGCAACGTTGGGATTTTAATTTTTTTTCTGCTCGTGAGGATGATCTATCAAGCAAAACGGCTGGTGACCGACCTTGGCCTAAAGGTTATCAATAGCGCCGCTGTAATATTGTGACCAGATGTTCAGATTTCTGCAAGGGAGACAATCTGTTTTAGAGCTCGCGCGCTGAGCAAAGTGACCCTGCCATTTTCATGTGGCAGATGCCGCTGGGAGGAAGGGGAGAAGGTTTTAAGCAGTTTTGCCTCACCGATCAGCCTCACAGGGAGAACGTTAAGCAGTTTTGCCTCGCCGATCAGCCTCACAGGGAGAAGGTGAAGCAGTTTTGCCTCACCGACCAGCCTCACAGGGAGAACGTTAAGCAGTTTTACCTCGCCGATCAGCCTCACAGGGAGAAGGTGAAGCCGTTTTGCCTCACCGATCAGCCTCAGGGAGAAGGTTTTAAGCAGTTTTGCCTCACCGATCAGCCTCACAGGGAGAAGGTGAAGCAGTTTTGCCTCACCGATCAGCCTCACAGGGAGAAGGTTTTAAGCAGTTTTGCCTCACCGATCAGCCTAACAGTTTAATTAGAGAAAGAAAATGCCACAACGTGATACAAAAACGTCCTGTTGACAGTGGCAAAGACTACAGCACCTTCAGGTGTTTCTTTTTTCTTCTTTGCCTTAACTAGGCTGACCCTGGAGAAAGGTCCAGTGACGGTGAGGAAAGGCTCACTGACCACAGGGAACGTCCTGTTGACAGTGGGAAAGACTACAACTTTGGATTCTCTCTTGAGGGCACATAAGACCGTATGGCGAAAGCTTGGCTGTGTCTGGAGTGGCACTGTCTTCATCTGTCCGTGGGCAGGGGTGGTTGGGTCTGTGGGGTGTGCTCGGCAGCTGGAGGGTAGTGTCTTTTGCCGGCGGGCTCTGCAGTCATGAAATACGGGCTGGTACACCCATGGGGATACTATTTTAAGGCTGTTATGAGTTGCATCCTGTAGTCTGATTTACCTCTGTTCAGGAGCAGTTATGTCCCTTGACATCTTAATGGAGTGTCCTGCGCGTGCCTGTACCCATCGTCAACACAGCGCAGGCCTCCAAGGGTGGTACAGGACTGCTCAAAAGGGGATGGGGGGGGGGGGGGGGGGTGAAGACAGTGCTTCTCTGGGTCCTCCCTAGCACCTTCGGGTGTTTCTTTTTCTTCTGGCGTGATACGATTCCCACGTAATGCCAACAGCCGATATTCTGATCGCCATCCTGACATGTACCTAAAATCAAATATTTGACTGGCTAGGTCTATTTGCTTGGCCTTTAAACTGACAAAAGATAACTCTAGTTGAAATGGAAAGAAACGCATTATCTTCCGCTGATTTTCTTCCGGAACAGGTTTATTCCCCCCCCCCCCCCCCACCCCCACCCGCCCCCCCCTTCCATCAGTCAGCGTTATAATCTTGACATATGAACTTTTTTTTTCGAATAGAAAGACATGCGTTAATTTCCCCGGATTTTTTTTTCTTTCGAAACAGATCTGTTTAAGCAAATTTTAGAGATGGTTGTCCTAGTTGTTCCTATCTTTCAGAATAAGATTCCTTATTTCCTATGTTTCTCTCTCTCACTTTCACACACACACACACACACACACACACACACACACACACACACACACACACACACACACACACACTTACATACACGTGCAGAAAGACAGACACACGCACCTGTTCACACTCTGTCACTGGCTCTGGCTCTCTCTCACTTTCACACACACACACACACACGAACACACACATGAACACACACACACACACACACACACACACACACACAACACACACACACACACACACACGCACGCGCGCGCGCGCGCGCGCGTATTGATAAATATACATACACTCTCGCGCACAAACAACGATTTTGTTTCTGTTTTGTGTTTCTGTCTTTTGTACTGATATGGTGTGTGTGTGTGTGTGTGTGTGTGTGTGTGTGTGTGTGTGTGTGTGTGTGTGTGTGTGTGTGCGTGCGTGCGTGCGTGCGTGCGTATGTGTGCGTGCGTGCGTGCGTGTGTGGGTATGTGTGTGTTCGTGAGTGTGCGCGCTTGCATGCGCGCGTGTATGTGTGTGTGTGTGTGTGTGTGTGTGTGTGTGTGTGTGTGTGCGCGTGGCGCGCGCGCGCGCGGGCGGGGTGGCAGGTGCGGGCAATTGAGGGGATGACTCACTTGGCTGTGTTGGAGAGTGGGTTTTGTCTGGGCACAGAACGCAGAATGTTCAGTGACATATGATCAGCACAACACCGCTAAACTGGCAGGCCTGGTCATATGGGCGATCAATGTCTCACAATGGATCCAGCGGGCTTTGCGCACGCCCACACACTCTCACACACACACACACACACACACACACACACACACACACACACACACACACACACACACACACACACACATACTTACACACGCACTTGCGCGCGCCTTTTGTAATAAAGTACACGTACACATACACCTACACGACGCATACACAAACACGTGCGCGCAGGTGTCAGTTTGTCAGTGGGAAAAAAAGACAGAAGTACATTCTTCACACATACACCAACATCAAAGCATACTCCTTCTTACCACACACACACACACACACACACACACACACACACACACACACACACAACACACACACACACACACACACACACACACACACACACACACACACACACACACTGAGCGAGAGAGAGAGAGAGAGAGAGAGAGAGAGAGGAGAGAGAGAGAGAGAGAGAGAGAGTAGAGAGAGAGAGAGAGAGAGAGGGGGAGAGGGCGTTATTTTATCCAACATACCTACCCCTTCCCAAACCCCCACCACTCCCTTCCAGTATACCTACACCCCCACCCACCCCGATCTCCCTGGACCCCATAGGTCTTTGTTTTCAAAACGTTATGAGGAGAGAGAGAGAGAGAGAGAGAGAGAGAGAGAGAGAGATTAAGGTGAAACGTCAGTTTTATCAGCCATACCTCCATGTCCCACACCCAATCACCCATCTCTCTCCCACCCTCCCTCATCGCCTTTGCCAAACCTCTAGGATTCCACAAGTCTTTGTTTTCCAAAGGTTATGACAGAAGTCTGGAAATGGCAATGGTCTGGTACTGTAAGCTTTGGCCAGACCTTGCCAGGTGTATTTTCATGCTCTGGTTCACTCTGACGCAAAGAGCGAAGGGGGGTTGTTGGGGTGTAAAAAAACGACCGGGTACTTTTGGGGGTGTAAGTAAGGTAGGGCCGGGATATGCGTCGAAAAGCCAGGGAAAGATAATTGCACATTGAAGAGAGGTAACTCTGCGAATATGAATAGAAGAAGACGATCTGAAATCCTCCGACTATATACTCTGTTCACCCCTCAACCTCCTCTTTCCCCCCTCCTCTATCTCTGACCATGTGTCTGTCTGTTTGTCTCTGTCTCTGTCAGTCTGTCTGTGTCTCTCTCTCTCTCTTTCTCTTTCTCTTACACATGCACATGGAACACACAAACATACACTAAACATAGACACACGGTGCTGTTTTCGCCACTCTATTTCTTCCCATAAACACATTCTATGAGTAAGAGACAGAAATGTATCTGTCTGTCCGTCTTTCTATCTAAATTCAATCTATCTATCCATCTATCTGTCTATCTTAGATAGATAAATACACACATTTATCTATCTGTCTGTCTATCTATCTATCTATCTATCTATCTATCTATCTATCTTCTATCTATCTATCTATCTATCTATCTATCTATCTATCTATCCATCTATCTGTCTGCTTGTCCTGTATGTCTATCTGTCTGTCAGTCTATCTGTGTATCTTATACTGATGAAAGAAACAAGAAATAACATTTCCCTAGTGCATCTCCCTAGAAAGGATGGTGTAAAAAAAAGTGCATGCATGTAATTCCGTATCATTTTAACAGACCTGAATTTAAACCGAACAGGGTACGCCAAGGAACCCTTCTCCAGCGGGTGCTCTGTATGCAGTAAAGTTTCTCCAAAGTGGAGATCAGCACGACCAGTAAGCGACCAACGTTTCGCTCCATGAAGAGCTCATCGTGTTTTGCCACTGGACCCTGGTTACATGGAGATGAGAACACTTCCACATAAACAAAAAGGAAACTCCCGGACATCGGGCTGATCCCCTGCCCGTATGGGAAGCGTCCCCAAAACAGCAAAAGATTAGCGTTGCACGGAAAAGGGAGAATGTTGAAGTAAAAAGATCGACTATACAACATAACATTATGTCCAGAGATATATAAAAGGGTGAAAATATGAAAGAACATGCCCACAAAGACCAGAAAAACCGTAAACAAAAGTCAGTAAAGATGAGTGAATCATTTTAAAATCCTTAGTTTAAAACGTCGTACACTGCAAGCCTGCAGGACTTAAAAAAATTGATGCCAAACACGAACAATAAGACATGAAGTTAAACCTGGCTCTTGTGGCTTCCATCTTCTACGAAAAGGCACGGAAACGTCAGAGGCTATTCCAGAATTAACAAAACTCTTTGACAGATTAATTTAATCAGAGTTTCAGAGGAAAGAAAGCACGACAACGCACTCTTATCTGATGCTTTGAAATCCCTCCAAAGAGGGGATCAGAAGGGCCAGCAACCAATAGCTGTTTCGCTCTGTGAAGAGCACATCAGATGTGTCAGGGCCAGCAACAATAGCTGTTTCGCTCTGTGGAGAGCACATCAGATGTGTCAGGGCCAGCAACAATAGCTGTTTCGCTCTGTGGAGAGCACATCAGATGTGTCAGGGCCAGCAAGAATAGCTGTTTCGCTCTGTGAAGAGCACATCAGATGTGTCAGGGCCAGCAACAATAACTGTTTCGCTCTGTGGAGAGCACATCAGGTGTGTCATAGGATCAGAAGGGCCAGCAACAATAGCTGTTTCGCTCTGTGGAGAGCACATCAGGTGTGTCACAGGATCCTGGTTCCCTGCTGATGGGAAGCAGGTCTATGTGAACAGAAAGGAAACTCAAACAATCGGGCAGATCCCCTTGCTCATGTGAGGAGTGTTTCCAAAGAGCAAAGATGACCGTTCAGCAGCAGGAAGAGATATATGATGTTCAAGTATTATTCGTTGAATGCTATCAATCAACCAACCAACCAACCCACCAACCCACCAACCCACCAACCCACCAAACAACCCACCAACCCACCAACCCACCAACCCACCAACCAACCAACCAACCAACCAGCTAATCAGCCAACTAACCAACAAATCTGGACGTCAACGCTCTCAAACCCCAGTCTCTGATTCAGGCAGTAACTCTGGATTCTAGGTACCGGGTGACATCTCTGACCAATTCATGAAAACTTTGTCAGCTAGCTTGCATGGAAATTCACAGGATCTGTTCCATTCATTGCTACGTATATGGCAAGAACTAAGCATTTAGTATGCATTGTTTTGTTTTGTGTTTCAAGTCTGGAATACTGCCATTCACCTCTCTCTGATGCTCTGTGTAAACTCTATTTAAACTGCAAGGTATTCAGAACTTTGCTTCAAGACTGATGCTAAATGCAAAGAGATGCAATCGTGTTAACATTTTGCTTCAAAACCTGGCTCCATATTTAAGCTTTCATAAATTGCAGATCTCGTCAGTGTGCTTAATGTGTTTTACTTCGGCTCTTCTTCTGCATACATGGCTGCTTTATTGTCTTGCTCTGCTGGCCATCTTGAAATGTATATCTTCTCATGATAAAAATTGTCAGATATCTCAAGTCTGTTGATCATAAGTGCTTTGCACTCTATGTGCCATAGGTTTAAACTCCTCATCATTTTCAGATTCGTCATTCTGTTCCTCGTCTTTTAACAATGAACAGCTAGGTATCTTTTTAATCTTTACAAGAACTAGATCTTGTCTGCCCACGACTCTGACGGACGTGTGTGTGTGTGTGTGTGTGTGTGTGTGTGTGGTGTGTGTGTGTGTGTGTGTGTGTGTGTGTGTGTGTGTGTGCGTGCTTACATTTTGTCTGTTGGTGAACTGAGATGGGTAGGCAACTGAATATGATGTTCTGGTGAACTTCATTCGATGAAACATGTGATGTGAGCGCGTATTTAGAACTGATGTGAAGAACCTGTATAATGCGTAGGTCCCTGTGAGCAGAGGATCATGGAAGTCTAGGTTTGTTTTATATTATTCCACTTTATTTCTTGCAGTTTTTTTAAAAATTGGACTGCATTTTACTCCTTCATGCAAAGCATGCAAATGTGCTATGTGCAACAGAAGATACTGCGTAGTGTAAGCGCTCAAATCTCATCACATTAGTTCTAACGATCTTGAGCCTGTAAAAAAAACGACTACACTTAAGACAACTGTTTACTGCATAAATCTGACACAACACACGTACACAGACACACAGAATAAATCGGACACTGCACACGTACACAAACACACAGAGAACAGGGAAACCTTCATTCTGGGCCACCTTCGCCCTCAACCAGTTTCGGGCGAAAGTGGCCCAGAATAAAGGTTTCCCTGTTCTCTGACAAGTAAGACTTCAATAACCAAAAAATAACGATTATCTACAAACAAACATACTGTGTAGGGTTATCTGTTTTTAATACTAATTTACTAAACTTTTTAGACTTTAATTTTTGTTTAATCCTGTGTTTTTCCTGGTCATTTTCAATAATATCATTTTCGCGCAAACATTCATCAAATGAGTCTCTGTCTTTCATATGAAATAGAACTACAGTCTTTAACTGTTCTCTAAAGTCTTTTAAAACCGAGTTATATTTTTGACATAAAATCCACACACTTATTCCAGCATGTCTTCCACTGAAAGCTAGTTTTGACAAAGTATTTCTTTTTTTAATTATGTCTCTTTCTGCCGAACAGTCATCTATAATAAATAGTGTCTGCGTTCCTTCAAACAGTCTATAAAACTGTTCTAAACACTCACTCAGTTTATTGCTAGGATCAACTAAATATATGTTGTCATCTGTCCATATAAACCTTCTATCATGATATGCTTTGTTCCATTTAAGTGTTGGACAGAAAACCACAATATGATTAAAATTATAACGATAAACTGTTTGTAACAGGTCGAGGATAAATATTGTTTTTCCACAACCCGTCTGCCCACAAATCAATGAGCAATGAGGAGTTTTTGTCATAAAGTTTAACTGCTCCATAGTTTTATAACAGAACTTAATCTAATCCAGTTATTATTTTTATCATACTCTCCATCAAAACTTGTTCAGTATAATAAAACCTATGAGGCCTAAATGTGTAAGATTAATCCAATTTAGTTCTGTAAGATTGTTTCTATTTAAGTCAACATTGATTTTGTTGCTTGTTGTTATGATCTTAATATCCTCGCCATTGTGAAGAACGACGACAACAACGTTAAGGCGTTTAACGTCTAAGTTTTGCCAGCTAATATTAATTCCTTTTATAAGGTCATCACTAACGCCCACAACCCCATCCCTCTCCACATCTTTAAAGACAGAAATTTCAAATATCATTGTGAACGTGTCTCCTAATTTTCTGCTTGGAAAGAACTGTAATTTTGTTGAAGCTTTTTTTACAACTGTTTCTTTTCTGTGGAGGATGTACTGCTTTTTCCCATACGGCGTTATTTCAATTTCTTTCCGACTATTGTCGTCCGGCATAAGACTTACATGTAAAGGGCCAGAGTTGAATGCTTTTCTGAAACTTTTTTGACGGCTAAAATATGTAAATGGGCTTATGAATTCAAATTTTATTTCCCATTCTAAATATGGTTCTAAGTGCCATTTGAGGTCAGGTTTTCGAACTATTTTATATTCATACTGGCCAACATTATTTGCCTCTAGATTGCGCAGCTGTTCTAGTTTAGGAAACTTTTTGCTGTCGCCAACCTCTTTGCGTTTATAATCACCATCTTTAGTGTACTCAAAACCATACAAAGCGCCTATCTCACCGTTCTGTTCAAAGTCCGCAACGTCTGCAAGGTCTTTTAATTCTAAAGTTATACACCTCACAGGCGCTAATGTAACTCCTGATTCTTCTGGCCCCGCGACATTATTTTTTAGTAAAGTTATTATTTTATTTCCAAACAATGTGCAGGTTATCACATTTCACAACTTTCCCGCTTTGTCTTTGATTTTTATATTAAATGATCCGACCCTCCCACAAACTAATCTTTTAAACTGTAAATTAGGGAATTGTATAATTTCATAATCGCAATATGCAGCTTTCCCTGACGGAAGAGCTCTTAAAACAGTTGAGGGCCTTCCATCATATAAGTTTTCATCAGTGCTTAGCTCGTCCAAATGAACATAGAGTAATGAATGTAATGCAAGATTGAGCGGACTTTCCCCCTCAAACGTAGTTTCATCTGGCGAAACACTTAAAACTATGAGTGGGTAGATTGCTAGTTGTAAAGCCTAGCATTTTAGCTAGCTCTCTATCAAAATCGTATTTTGCTTCTTCAGGTTTGAATGTTAATATTGTTTTTAGATTTGCATTGTTAAGTTTAAGAGTAATGTCTAAGTTACTCATTGCTTCTTTTAGTGAGCAAAACCCGTAATAACCATCAGGTATTGTTAACTGTTTAACGTCGTTTGTTCTCCTTTCATATTTTGTAATCTTATTATTCCCTTGGCTTTAGTTATATTAAACCATACAACTTTGTAAAATATTTCATGGAGTGCGACCATTTTGGCTCCGCATTTGTTTTCAACAGCATGTTCTAAAAACGAAAGGTAGGTCTTGGGTTGGTTATTGTCTACAAAACTTTTTTTTTAAACAGAATAAAAATGAGTGCATTCAAAATATACTGATGCAAAATAGTTCTGTTGGGCCGCACTACAATCTTAAAAACTATAGACCAATGATACTCCTTGACATTGCTGTGACCCAAAACTTGCCTCCATTTCATAAAAAGGTGGAGTACTCATTGAAGAGCTATCTTTACCCCCCTATTGAAAACGAAGCACAACCAGAAAGCGTGGTTTAGTCATCCGTTGCAGTTTTATCAGAAACCAGTTACAACTTTGCCTGTGTCTTGTCATCAACGGGTAGTGGAAGTGTCGTATGCTACTCATTTTACTCATCCTTGATCCTTTGAGTGAGGTCGTGTTCAGATTTCATTTTTATTACACTTTCCAGACGTATTTTGACTGAACGCAAGGCGCCATTTACGATGACAAATCGTTTAATCCATTCAGCAACAGAATAGACATGAAGGCTTTTGAGGATCTGGAACGAATTCAATATTAACATCAGACAGACTTTAGACAAAAGTTGGATCTTGATCATGCATAGGCACCCTTATTTTCGGGGGCACGCACAGAAGTATAAATATGTCTTGATGAAACCTCCTTTTTCAATTGTTCAGCCCTGGTCCATAGCAGCAAGAGCATAAAAACAGCATGGAACAACATTTATCTTAGACACTTCTAAAGGGCCTAAACTAGAGGGGCATAGAACGAAAAAACGACTCTATTGTACTTACGTTTGGTGTTTGCTAGGTTCGCACGCACAGGCAAGATCGAGCATAACTGATCTTTTACTGGGCTTTGATCGCACAAAAACAATATAGAAAAAAATGTAGGGAAGCCATTAATTCTACGTTGATTTACTTTAAGTATTCAAAGGTACCAACATGTTGACAATACGCAAGATCGAAAGTAGACTTTGCTGTTGGCCCATGGTTATACATGCTGCCTTCTGACCTCAGACTACAGATCGGTACAATAATAAACTAAATAATGAAATTTTCTAGACAGGCAATGAAACAGAAGGTGTGGGAAAAACGGACATCAATTCTGAGCCAGTAATATTACAAACATAAAAGACGCCCAAGATTAAGTCATCAATTCCCGAAGACCCAAACCCTCAAAGTCATTAAGAAATCAGCAAGCTCGCGGACTCTCTGTTCGCGTGAGACCATGAATATGAAAGGACAGCGCTTGTTCTTGGATTAACTGGCATAGGATTACTGGTTTTTATCTACTAAATAGTAACCAACTATTACGATGAACTAATGTCCATAAGTGCTCGGCCATAAAGCCAATACTTTGCTTGCAGTAGACAAAAGCCAGTTGACAATACTCCCCAATATTTCCTGGTAAAGCGTTTTACGGCTTTACAGCTAATTTTTTTAATTAACTTGCAAGGGGGGGGGGGGGGGTGGGGGGGGATGATCAAGCTGTTTTTTTACCCTTGACTTTATCAGGCGGAGGGCGATGGTGCGGAGGCACTGGACTTTGACTCCGCCGCTGTAAATAGCCAACACCAGTGTACTTATTGCAAATCCTTAAGGCTGTTTATAACGCTTTACTAAGGTGACTCCTTGCTCTTAAACAGTGTTCGGATTCGTTTCTGCTAGCGTTGTGTCTTCATTAAAATTTTTCGGAATAGTTTTTCCTCTTTTTCTATACACTTGAGTCTCGTAATTGGTCTCGTTAGTAGTCTAGCCACTTCTAGTCTGGCTGATCTCTCTTGTTCAGATCTTTAGTCTTTGGGTTATTCATTTTTAATATCAGGCCCTAATGTTGGACGTCCATCAGCCTCAAAGACGTTTTTCTTTTTCTCTTTTTATATGCCATTAGTTCACCTAGTTTTGCTAATTGTTTGTTAATTCGACTTGAGGGTTCTTAAAGCAAGACAAGGGCCTTATTTCTCGCATGAGGTAGCGGCCGAAGTCGTGTATAGTCTTAACGCTGTTTCTTCCTAAAAATACTGGATTCTGCTTCTATTACATTTATATTAATTTCACTGGCTAGAATTGATTTAATTCTTTAAGTTCCATGTTTTGCATTTGGTTATCTGTCGGGAGTTCTTGCAGTGTGTTTTGAAGATTTAGCAACTGCCTCGCCTTATATTTTTGGCCTTTAACAAGGCCAAGGCGATTTTGAATCTTTCACACTGAGCCTATTTCTAATTGAAACCCACGGCTAAAAACTATGATGGGTCTTTTTAGTTGTAAGCTGAAAAAGTTGTCCTTGGTCGCTCCTCACAAACAAAATGGTCATCTTTTACTTCCAAATTACATTAGGGTCTTAAATTCGGGAGGTTCTTGGCCTCACTTGGTATAATGATCTGGCCTTACATTTCTGTTAATTTTATTACCGACTTAGTGGTAATGTACTCCCGATTGCTGCTAATTCATCATGCAATGAGAGCCCTCGAGCGATGCCGCTCCCAAGGGGAATCATCAGTCGTTCTCCACGATCAAAAACATCATAATCTTCTTCGCCTTCAATCCTGGCATGTTTTTAAATAATTAATTTTTATTTGCTTCAAAAAAATGCCACCAACAAGCACATGGCTCGATTCTTAAACCGAATAGAAGTCTGACAGAACCCCTTGGCGAGAAATGGGAAATAAGCGGACTATACTGTTCCCAATAATCCATCTACTAATTGATGGCGGATCAAATTCTTACTGTCAATTTCAGACCTAGGCGCAAATGACGCGTGTTTGTTGCCAGGTCTGCGCGTCTTACTTTCAAATAGCGCTTGATTCAACAACAGACCCAAACAAGGACAGTTGTAAGAACTGGGCGGGCAATCCGTTAAGAAAAATTTTATTAAAACTTGAGGGGCAAAGAATATTTTTTTAACACAATGCAGACATATTTTTAACCTATTCTGACTATGGCCCTAACCGGGAATGAAAGGGAGATCTTGCGTTTTCAAGGAATCGGCAATGAAGAAGCACTAAACTTAGGAATAGGGCGCTGAACTCGCCTCAGGTGCTAAAGCAGCAAAAAGGCTTTATCTGTAAGTCTATGCGTATGGTAATCGCTTTTCCATTCCCCTAGATTTTGATGTTGTTAAAATGGCGCATGCCCCCCACACTTTCAAGGAGCATTAAATGGAAGGACTGGTCATATGAACTAACTTTTAACGAATACAAAACGTGTTATTAGATCAAACAGACACAGAAGCAAAGTACAGCCATTTCTTGGACATCACGTTAGAGTTTGACGTTGTTAGCAACCCTAAATTTAGCAAGGCTGGATTGAACAACAATACAGTCTAAATTAGCAATATCTTACGAAAGAGTGATTCATATAAACATTCCTAGAAGCAGTGCAGACAAAACTTTATATTTGAAATTTTAGTTTTAGGTCTAAGCAAGATCGCCTTAAAGCGTATTTTTTTGCTGCGAAGATGAAGACACCGTTCAAAGAGGAAAGTGCAAAAGTTTTTTATCCAAAAATAACGAAAGTACAATGTTCGATTGAGGGTAGTCCTAACAAATCTACGCTAGCGGGCTTTAAACCTTATCAGCATTTTGATGAAATAAAGAAAAATGTTTGGAGGCGGGAGTTGTAGAAATCCAACAGTTGACCTTGTGTCTAAGATTTACATCTCTGCACAATGTTAGGCTTGTGATTATTAACAGCGAAAAATTACGGTTTATGGATTGACCTAAGGTCAAACAGAGGATAATCAGTTGCATGGAAGCGGCGAGAACTGTGAGAGACGTAATAAACATTCAAATTGATAAAGAAGAAGAAGCCGATAAACCGCTTATGTACATTTGTTTTTAATATATGATGCGCGCAGGAATATTGAAGATAACAGATTAAAAGATATACAATACTAAATTATTTTTATTTTAAAAAAGCATGTCTGTTCAAGTTTATCCAAATGTGCCTCCAGAGCCACCAAAAGAAGGGATAGCAGGCAATTCTGCGTTATAGAAACCCCTGAAGTAAAACCTTCAGATTAACAAACATTACACAAATGCAGCAAAGTACTAGAGCAAGACCTTTCAAATACAGCAAAACCAACGAAGGTATTCTGCTGCCTTTAATGCTGTTACTTTGTTAATACTGGAGCATCAACTATAAGTGCTCTATCAGCAGGAACGAGTGTTGGTCTCTTAGCAACGGGCATAGGCGCACCCGCAGCTTTACCTCTAGGAGGTTTGTCTTTAGCTCTCGGTCTGTGGTTCATTAGCTGTAGGTGCCGCCAGCAAAAAAATAAAAACTAAACTCCAAAAGCACACAGCTATGGTTCAACTAATAACAGCTAAACTTAGCTCGTTTAAACTGACAATAAATAAAGCGCTAGTTGACTCAACATCACGGATGAAGAAATTTAATCGTTTACAGGCTGATTTTGATGACTACAAAAGACAAAAGTTTGATCTTCAAAGAAAGGCGGTGACAAGTTTTCTCAACAGCCAGACCCCGAGCAGATAAAAAAGGAATGCTTAAAAAAGTAACGAGACATTAAACTCTGTTCTAAACAGCTCACATTAACAACGCCAAAAGGTGTTTATACTTTAGTTTATGAGTCCAAGCGCAAAAAGACCGTTGATATTGGTTCTGATTAAGTATTTTTTTTAATTTATAAATATTTTGGCTTAGAAAAGAAAGACGCATGGCTAAGATATATGAAGGACAAGACGAATTGTTTGAAGGATGCTCGAGAGAGAGCGTTATCAAGAGCACTGAATGATATTGATTTAGAAGTCATTGACCCAACAAACGTACAGGCAAGTGTTGTTCATGCTATTTCTCAGTTCCAGGCAAACTAACAATAGACCACCGGTTAAAGTAATGTTAGCTGTTTTAATTGACTATGTAACAATAAACGAAGAAAATCTAGAAGTCTGGGTCTCGACTAAACAACAGACTATTCTTTTCATAATGACTTAACACCGGTTGGGCAGACGAACTGCTTACACAGTTTGACGCTGCCGCTGAAGAAGCTAAAATGAGGGCTCTGGTTGGTCAGAGGGCGAAGTCTTAGAGATTAGATTAAAACAGGCTAAGTATGCACCGATTGTAGGCAAGGCTTACATTCCGCTACCTCGAGAGTTGGTTTTAAAGAGAGCAGTTTTAAACATAAAGAATTCGACAACAATGTTTCATGTGGTGCGTTCTTGCAAGGCTGCATCATGTCCGCGACCACGCAGAGAGGTGACTAACTATCGGCAATACACCAAAGATCTTAACTTCAATGGAATATCCTTTCCTGTTAGTGTAGACCAAATTGATCAGTTTGAAGAACAAAACAACCCAATAACTATTAATGTATTACACATGGGATGAGGAAAACAAATCTACAGCCGATTAAAGTGTCCAAGAAACAGTCCAACAATTGGCGAGCCAGACAAAAATCATGTTGACTTACTACTAATGTTTTCGCAGCTGGGCTGCCACATTACACATTAATACGAACAATGAGTTAGACTAATGCAGCATACTTCAAAGATCATGGCAAACAAGAATTCTGTAGAAAAATGTTTAACAAGAATGCCATCTGTTCAAGCGGCGAGCGAACATAAGAAACATTGTAAAAGTTCTGTAGACTGTAATACAGAACTAATTACGCCCCGCCAGGATCTAAAGTTGTTTTAAGAACTGGAAAAAAACTGCAACATTCTCCATACGTAGTTTACGCAGACTTCGAGTCGCTTATTGTTCCTTATGAAGGGCCAGCGCCACAAAAACTTCGAAAAACAGTCTTAATGAGTAATCATCAGATTTGTTCATTTGCCTTCATTGTTGTCAGGTCGGATGGCGCCCATTCAGCACCAGAATTGTATAGAGGCCCAGATGCTGCAGATTACTTCTTAGAACGCATGCAGAAAGTGCGTAATGACTGTTCTAATAATCTGAATTTATCTGAAATCATGATGACGCTGAAGACCAACAACAGTATGACTCAGCCACACATTGTTGGATTTGCGGTTTAGGTCTCTCATCAGACGCAGCGAATCCAACAGTAAGAGACCATGATCACATTAGCGGAAAGTTCAGAGGAGCGGCGCATAACAAATGCAATCTTCAACTAAAGTTTGATCCTAAGACATGGAAGCTGCCATCTTCTTTCATAACTTGCGATAGGTTACGACTCTCATCTTATATTGCAAGCAGTAACCAACGCCTTCAGGGTAGCATGCATTGCACAGTCATCAGAAAAGTACATGTGCTTTAATATAAAATACATGTCTTTTTATGACTTATGCAGCACATGATGGGTTCATTAGAGTCACTGGCCATGTCCTTAAAGTCCTGCCCAATACGGAAGAATATTTTGACCCAACTCTTGTTAGAAAGGGCGTTTACCTTATGAGTACATGAACAGTTGGGAAAGGTTTGATGAAGATACACTTCCACCTAAAGGCGCGTTCTTTTCTAGTCTCAGAGGAAAGGACATCAGTGATTCTGATTACAAGCATGCTCAAGATGCGTGGCAGAAGTTAGAGTGTAAAACGATGGGAGACTATCATGATTCAAACTTGATGGCTGATGTATGTATGTTGGCGGACGTCTTTGAAAATATAGACGACTGCATGAAAACTTTACAGCCTGGATCCCGCGCATTACATTTCTGGCCCGGGTGAGTTGGGTGCTTTCTTAAAGTATATGGGCTACAGGATTGATTATGTCTGACCTACAAAGATCAGATGTTAGAAACGGATTGCGTGGAGGAAGTGTTATGGCGTTCGTCATTATTGTAAAGCAAACAACAATACTTGAGACAAACTATGATCAAGTAAAGGTCTAACTATTATGTATATTTAGACGCAAACATTTGTATTGGTTGGGCAATGGCGCAATCACTTCCATTACGTACTTTAAAATTACACAGGTACGAATTAATAATTCAAAAGGCTTTAAAGTGGTTTGGAACAGTTTTTTAACGCTGATCAGCAGGCGGTATCATTTTGGATAGTTGACTTAGAATATCCTCATGAAACTCCATGACCCTGCATAAGCAATCCTTTAGCAGCAGAAAGTCTAAAGATGGATCCAAGAAGAGCCACCTAATCTGATTTTTAGTGCCCAATCTTCGGGGGCAAAAAAAAATTTGTCTGTCATTACAGGACTTCTACAATCTTTTTTTAAGACTGGTTTAAAGTTAAAGTGTCCATGCATAATTGTATTGACCCAAGAACAGTTCATTGAAACCATACATATGAAGGAAACTATCTCAGAACTAAATCCACAGATGCTTCAGAAAAAGACTTTTTTTAAAGTGATGAACAACAGTGTTTGGAAAGATATGGAGAATCGGCACAAGCGCAACGATGCGTCTGTATTCGTCACCAAAGGGAGGAAGAGCAATTAGTGACTCAAACCTAATTATCAGGATTCAGAAGATTTCATGATCGCTTTTTGGATAATGATGAAAAAAAGAAAGTCAGAAATTAGACAAAACTGTTAATTATTGGGTTTACTGTTTTCGAATTATCAAAAGCTTTTGATGTTAGAGTTTCTTTATGTACTTTAAGCCCTCGTATCTGGGTTCCGAGTATTTTCACAGATACAGATAGTTTGTTATAAATATCCTATGAAAGACATCTATAAAGAATGGGAAAACGAAGTGCTAAAAGGGCATGCAGGATGGTATGACAGTCCGATACTCTTAAAGGTTCGCTTTGATTATTATAACAAAAAGGTTTTAGGAAGTGGAAGGGATGAATTATCTGGAAAGGTAATCAGGAGTATGTGGGTTAGTAAAAAATGTACCGTATTTCTGAGCCAGGAGAAATAATTAAGAAAGCAAATGGGATATCTCCGCAGCGTTGTTCAGTCATAATCTCACATGACACACAAGAAGCATTGTTTGGCAATAAGGACTTTCCCATCATGAAAGAAAACTGGAATTTATCTACTGAGATCAAACAACAGTTGTAAAAAAGGAAAGATGTCATTGATAGAACAAACACAAACGTGTGTTTGTTAATCAGAGTTTTCATATGCAATCGGGCATGGAGGGAACGCATAAACAGGGTTTTATATTTTTCATCAAATTTTATTTATAAAGATCAATCAAGCTTATCAATTCAGTTAAATCTTTTCTCATGTTTGCTTTGAACGAGTTCGAATTTTTTTTATTATTCAAGATATTCTTTTTCCAATTTGTGGCGTTTGAGTTGTAGGTGTCTTGGATGATTTAGCATGCATTGATTAATCTCGAAAAAGTTTCCTTAATTGCATTAACGACTGAAATGAATTTCCGTATCATTTTCAAGGGATTTCTTTACCTTTTGTTTCGTTCTGCGCTTCCTTAGGCTTCATTTACACCCAATATATTTAGTAATTATTTAAAGCGGAACTGGTTGGTGGGATTATCTGCAGTTTTTCTTTATCAATGATCTTGAGGAGCTGGTTGTTTTGTTGTGTCAGTTTTCGTAAATATACTGGCGGATTCTTTTACCAATTCTTTTTTATTTCATATGGATCAACACTCAACTGGATCAAGTTGGCCTGATGCGAGGTCACCTTTGCTTCTCCGGTATAAATAAAGGTACCTTATCTTTCAATCCAAATGGTTATAGTGAGCGGATGAAGGGACTTCCTTCAAAAAATTTATTGTTTTTCTTTTGCTTGGCTTTGTACTGGTTTAGCCTTTAAATTCTTCTTATATGCCGCGCAAAAACTAGAGGGGCACAATCTTCTAACCCATTCTGTGATGCGAGAATTTGTCATCAGTCTTGTGATACTGGTAGGAGAATAAAAAGTCTTTTGGCTACTGTTTGTTAAAGTTTTCGACTAAAGCCTTGTGATATATGAACTCCTGGAATGCCTCTTTTAATGGTAACTCTATGTTGCAACAATAATTTATTTCACTTGGCTTTAAATTTTTCCTTATCAAACTTGAATCATGAGAGGATAAGTTAACGGACCTCGTTGATATATCAGTTGTATTGGCAACAGAAAACCACTGCAGAAAGCACTCTTTGTGTTAATGGGTCGATCTTTGTATCTTGAGGCCATGTAATGACTGTGAGTGCGTACTTAAATCTTTTTCGTCTAATCTATCAGCGGGTAATATAGAAGATCCATTGATGGGTGTCGTTTGGTATTTGTATTGACAAAGTGTGGGTCTCTGTATTGTCTAGGGGCAGGTAAATAAATTGCCCGCAAATCGCTTGTTTAGTAACCATTCTTTTGCTGTTTGTTCACTGACTCCGCTGCTTGGCTTAGCTTTTAATTGCTGGTGATGCCTTCCAATATCCTTTGGCGAATATAAATTTTGTTCATTTTTTATTCAGCATTATTATCGTGCAAACAAATACACGACGGTTATACCAACGACAATAAACCGATTTTTGCAAATTTTGTTTCTGATGTGATTAAAGTCACTGAAAATTTTGGTTGGGGCAATGTCCTCGATTGGTTTGCCTGTTACAAGATAATATTGTTTTATTGCTTGATCACATTGTTAAATGTGTCGTAAGTGCATGCCCTGTCTTTTCAGTGTGTCATTATTAAAATCTAACTGCTCAAGCCTCTGCTTTATAGGGTCTTGTGCAGCTGCTAGTTGTTCATAGCTTTGTTATGTCTTTTTCTTCGCTTCTTTCCCCAGTTTCCTAAATGCGAAATTACTTCCGCTAAAAGCATGCGCATTCACACCAGCGCCGCTATCATTATTGCGAGTGAAGCCATTTTTTTAGAAATGTATTTTTTTCTTACATACTTTATATTGTCTGGAATTTAAATCCTTGCTTAAACTAGAAAATCTTTGTGGAACCGAAGCTGCAATGATAGCAATCAGCTTTGCTGAATCTCAAAGTCTAGATTGAAGATCTGTGGTTTAATTCTTAAGGCTTTTTTTACCAAGCATTGGAGTATCTACATTAGACCGCCATAACAGCAGAATGGTATACAAGGTTAGCAACAGTTTTTTCGGTGTCATTTGTTTATAAAATAATAAATTATAATTTAATAAAAAACATGAACAGTGCCGATCTACTACGCTTCAAGGCGGCCTTAAAAACCTTCCTGAACTTATGAAAGACAAGTTGATGGCCAAGCTGTTTATGCCCCAAAAGAGAGGTTTTATTCTTAGGCCGCGTGTGGAAATACAAAACAGTTCCTCGGAAATGAATTTAGCATTGAACAGATTCACAGAAGTCGCACAAGAATTATAATGATCAAAAGGTATGACAGCGCAGCTAGGGTCTAGAATGGTGAAATGTGTGGCGCAAAACGGTTCTTAGTTTGTACACTAAAATAGTTAGTAGATTGCGCCATTGATTCTGAACAGGATTTTATGTATGATTTAATCTGCGGATCGTTTTAACAAAGTCATTAGAGCTCTATAGGGTGTGCTGTATAATATAGATTGGAACTTTGTTATCGCCATTAATATGGGATTAATAACTTTTTAACATATAGTTTTATTTCCCTTCAAAATGAAGAGCTGGAAAATCAGCAGAATCAGAAAACATGAATCGGTGGAGAAAGTAACCAAAGCAGGAAAATCAGAGGAAAACGTGAATCAGGTGGAAGGCATTAAAGCCTGGCGGTGTTGACGCCAGACAAAAAAATTTGCAGAGTGGAACGACAAAAAAATTTATGTTACAGAATATGACCTCATCATGAACAATACGCCGCCAACGCCAGAACAAAGTTGATTCATTGCAGCAATAAAACTTGTGATTGATACAGGGTACAAAGTCTTATGGACTATTGAACTTAAAAACTGTTGATTTTTGGGCCATTGTTTACTGCTGTTGGGGGCAGTTATTACGGTTATAAACTATATAACGTGGCAAACAAAAAAAACAGAAACAACAGCAATCAAAAAAATTGACCATTAATCAGAAAGCGACAACTGCCCGCCAAAACCGCCCATAACAAAGCATCATTTTGATCCATTTTTTTAATGGAATAATATTTTAAATTTTTTTATAAAAATAGAGATCAAGGCGTATTATATAACTGATATGAAAGTCAATAAATAACGACTGGAGTCTATAAAAGCCATTTCCATAGACCCAAATTGTAATCAATGCGGTTGCTTCGGATGTAAACTTCCTTAAGATCTTTCAGAGCACGTTGAGCAAGAAATCAATCAACGATGACGCGTTTTTTGCGGCGTTGTGTGTTCTATATTAGAATTATTTAATTAAGGATAAACACATAGCTTGTATTTTTTTGATAATTTAAGATAAACTTATAAGAACTTGGTTGGAACTTAAAGGATAACTTAATCAAGAAACTTATCAAGAACTTGATCAAAAACTTATTTAAGAACTTAATTAAGAACTTGATCAAGAACTTATTAAAAATTGGGCAAATTAATTCAACCTTAGAAGTAACTTAAGTAAGGAAACTTGGGGATTAACTTGAGATGACTTTTATGACAAATTAGAGTAGATTAGTAAGAACTTGAGCATAAACTTGTTAAAAACTTAGAAGGACTTGGTGTGTGTGCGTGGGTGGGGGGCGTGGGGCAGGTGGGTGGTGGGGGGTGTGCATGCGTGGGGGCAGGGAAACAAAACAAACAACAAACACAAACAACAAACACACAATAAACAGTCCAGGGGTGGGGTGGAGGGACGTGCGTGCGTGGGGTAGGCCAAACACACAACCACCAACAAACAAACAAGAAGTAGAACTACCAGGCTGTGTCCCGCGCGCAACCTCAATCAACCCCAAGTGATCACATAGGGTCGTTTGGCCTAGTTTGCCGCTAAGCTTTGCTGGTGCTGCCGCGCTTTGTAGTCAAGCGATCACATAGGGTCGTTTGACCTAGTTTGCCACCGAGCTTTGCAGGTGCTGACGTCATTGGCGGCAAGCAATCACATAGGGTTGTTTGGCCTAGTTTGCTCTGCTCCTCTTTTCTCAAACAGGCTTGCAACTTGCTTTAGCAGAGTTACAGCAATTACTGCTGTAGCCAGCTTTTATGGCGGCTCTAATCGCCAGTAGTAGTACATCCGGCATTGTATATTTAAGGCATTTATATGAAGATAGTGCCGGCCACACACTACTCCTCTCCATACTAGTAGATGTACTAAGGTCTGCCTAACCCTATCTAGTTTGTTTGCCAGAACATTAAAAAATCGCCATTCAGTTGCATAAGGGCACACTTGAAGGCAGATAAACTGGTTAGAATTAAAAAAGTATACACATCTTAATACACAGATCAGCCTGCCACATAAACACTGAATCTGTAGTTAACAATCAATCAAGTCTGATACAAACTAAGAACATTTTTACTTGGGAGGAACAGCAAAAATGTTTCAAATATAAGTTTTTTAGCATACGAATCAGCCGTGTTTACCTCCGCCTTAAGAAATGAACGCCATGTTTTTTAAACATGGCTTTAGCTGTCTCAAGCCAGCTCCCAACAATCAACGCGTGATGGTTTGTTTTGCTTCGGCCACTTTCAACAATGCAGCGCCATTTATTAGATAAGGAACCATCTCATCAATAGTCAAACACGTATTAAAACTAGCTACATCTTGTTTCATTTCCTTGAACCAACAAACCTTTAAGATAGCCGTTCATTTCCAAAGCAGTTAGTTCACTTTTTTCGTTTTCTAAAAAAACAATCTCTCCGGTTTCACAACATGCAGTTAAAGTAAAACTTATGGCCTCGAATAACAAACCTGTTCTTCAGTAACGTTTTAGCCATTTTAAAATAACACAAGTAAAACACAGTGGTCACAACAGAGCGCAAACAAAACACAGCCTTCTTGTTCAATAGTCCAAGCAACAATGGCGACCCCAGTCGTGTCACGCGACAGCCTCGATTCGGTGTGGTCGACGTGGCAATCATTTTCTGGTGCAATGGGTTGCAACCCGGCCGAGTGTGCTTCGTTTACACAGCGCAGGCTAGGTGCAAACTGCCGCGAGCCGTAAATTAAGTGATCAGGTTTCAGCCCCGTGTACAAAGTTTGTAGGTGGAAATTAGTCAGAAGAAGTGTGCGGATTTTATGTCATTTAATTGAGAGAGAGAAAGAGTGTGTGTGTGTGTGTGTGTGTGTCTGTCTGCCCGCCTCTCTGTCTGTCTGTCTGTCTCTCTCTCTGTCTCTCTCTTCTCTGTCTGTCTGTCTGTCTGCCGGTGATTCTCTCTCTCTCTCTCTCTCTCTCTTCTCCGCCACAGGGAAAGGCGGCTTTTAGGCCACTTTCGCCCAAAAACTCGGTGGAGGAGCAAGTGGCGTAGAATGAAGGTTTTCCTGTTCTCTCACACAGAATAACTCCGACACTGCACACGTACACAAACACACAGAATAAATCGGACACTGCACACGTACACAAACACACAGAATAAATAGGACACTGCACACGTACACAAACACACAGAATAACTCCGACACTGCACACGTACACAAACACACAGAATAAATCGGACACTGCACACGTATACAAACACACAGAATAAATCGGACACTGCACACGCACACAAACACACAGAATAACTCCGACACTACACACGTACACAAACACACAGAATAAATCGGACACTGCACACGTACACAAACACACAGAATAATCGGACACTGCACACGTACACAAACACACACAACACTAGACCGGGATCCAATTAGCCGCGTTACGATTGCCTGCCACTGCGTTCAGTCACATACGGTGCCCGGGAGAGTTACAGCACAGCTTTCACAATGCAGACATGGCGGTAGACAAGCGACTCTGCACAAACCCACACGGAAATTAAGTAGTGTGCAGAGGGTGTGACGAAAGCCATAAAGTCCGCGGGGGGTGAGGGCCGCAACACCTGACAATGCTTCACTGACTTTTCCGCCTCTGGGTCACGCACACGCTGGGGTGTGTTTGAACTCTCAATGATTGGACTGCCGCAAGACAGGGTAGGCCTACTTGGATTTGGGGTGAGACATTCTGTGTGTGTGTTCTTTAACGATCTGAATTCAAACCGGTTTGTTTGTTTGTTTGAAGGTTTTGATTTGAACAGGTGGGTTGGTTTGTTGAAATAGGTTATCAAGCTCTTCTTCTTTCTTTGAGTGTCCACCTTCATCGAGTTGAAGATTCTGACACTTTAGTGTGTATGGCTGTTTTTGTTTTTAATCCCGCCATTAAGGCAGCCATACTCCGACTTCGGGGAAGGTGCATGGTATGTGTAACGTGTCATCCATACCAACGGCCAAACTGGCCTTCTCTTCCGAAAGTTGGTGATGGGATTTGATGTGTGTGTAAGATGTGCGTGCGTTCACACACGGAACCTCGGTTTATAGTCTCATTCGAAGGACGGTATGGGGAATGGAGTCAGAACCAATGTTAACTCCGAGGGAAAAATCCCCCTGTACCGAAATTCGAACCCGTAACCTCAGGATCACGAGTCCGGCGCTCTACCAACTGAGCTATTCCGGCCCCTAAACCTGCTGTTGACTAGTGCGGTTGTTCTGTGCGCTGGTTTTGAAACCGGTGGGTTTTTTTGCTTGTTTTGGTTTTTGTGTGTGAATGGGTGGGTGGGCTGGTTTGTGTTGTTTGTTTGAAGTGGTTGGTTGTTGGCATAGGTTGTTGTTTTTAATGAGTGGGTTGCTTGGTTTGTTCAAGGTGTTGGTTCAAGTGTGTGGGTTTGTTTGTTTGTAGGTTCAGTGCCCTGGATTTAATGAATGGGGTTAGTTTGTTTAGGGTGTAGGTTTTAACTGGTTAAACTGCTTGTATTCTTTTCAGATATGACAACTGATTTTCTTTGTATATATTAATTTGATAGGGTTGTATCATTTGTTCAGAATGCTCGTTTTAACTGGTGGGTTTGTATGTTTGTTTGGGGTGTTCTGGTTGCTTCCTTATTTATTTTCACGAATTTGCTTGTTTAAGGTGTTGCTTATCGGTTGTTGCTTTGTTAGTTTTGGGCGTTGAAGTTTGTGTAGATAGTTGGGTTTACTGGCGGCTTTGATCTTGTGTTTTGGACATTGGTTCTGAACGGTATGCTGCTTTGTTTGGGGGTGCTGATTTCAAATTGTGACTCTGTGTGTTTGGGGTGTTAACTTTCTTTCATTGCTTTGTTTCTTTGTTTTGAACAGCGAGTTTGATCGTTTCGGATGTTACTTTCAACAAAACGCTTCTTTCGTTTGCTTAGGGTATTGGTTTAAGTTAATGGGTTTGCTTATTTAGTTTTCGTTTTGACTGATGAATTTAAATGTTGGATACGGTGTTGATGGGAACATTTGAATAACTGCTTGAAAGTTGCATCATTCTTTTGCGGTGCTTTTTTTTTCTGAAGCTAAGGAGAAAACAACAACAACAACAACTACAACAACAACAACAACAGCTCGGGTCTCGTAAGATCAGTCTTAGCATGCGACCGTTTGAAAGATTATTTACTATCTACAGTCTTAAGGAATTAAAGAAATGAAAAAGAGAAACAAACACAGAGTCATACAGATACATAGACAAAAGGGACACCCGGCACATAGATGGTTAGACGCATGGGCAGAGAGAGAGAGAGAGAGAGAGAGAGAGAGAGAGAGAGAGAGAGAGAGAGAGAGAGAGAGAGAGAGAGATTCAAGTTCAGTTGGGTTCATACGTTTTAAACCACAGGCATTTGAGGGGAACGAGAGAGAAGAGAGAGAGAGAGAGAGAGAGAGAGAGAGAGAGAGAGAGAGAGAGAGAGAGAGAGAGAGAGCGGGGGGAGAAGGCGGTGGGGGTGTATGTCACAACTCTTAACTCTCTTTAGGTTTCATAGCTATCCTTCCTTGCCACCCACACCCCATCCTCCACCCACCCACCACTCCTGCAACAATATTCACTTCCGCCACTCTTCATATGAACAGGTTTCTTAACAAGTGCACAGCCTGTCGAACAGAGAGAGAGAGAGAGAGAGAGAGAGAGAGAGAGAGAGAGAGAGAGATTCGGATTCGGATTATTTATTCATATAGGCCTTAGCCCTTTATGAAGGGGTGAGTGAGCATAATATATGAACTGAGATAAATGCTCATGATTGTCAAACATTCCAAACATAAATCATTTTAGAACATCAAGAAGCAACTGTTTCTCTAAATCTAAATGCCTTATACAAAAACAATGAGAAATTTCGAACAACTTCTGGTGAGGTTGACGACATAAGTATAGTCAATTTAAATAGAGAAGGCTGTCTGTAAAATTTTGGCTGAATACATTCGGTTCTAATGTTCTTTAGGGCTGGACAGCAAAGAACAAAATGGATTTCATTTTCTGGAGACTCTTTACAAAGCGGACACAACAAGACATTGTCATCAACAACGGTTTTGTATCTAAACTTGTGAACTGCCAATTCTGATATTCCAAACCTAAATTTGGTCATGATATATTTCAAGTGCCTGTCCATTTCTAAAGTTAGATAAGGTTTCAGATCATGAAAGCTGCAAACATTTCTATAGAAATCAAACCTCTCACTATGCTGCACATGGTCTGACCATTTTTGTCAAGTGCAGTCAATCAATCGTTGACGAAAACAATGTAAAAACTGCTTAACATTTCCAACACCTTCACTTAACCACACGAAACCAAAACCATATTCAAAAAGACAAGTACGAACGTTACTAGCCCAGTTGTTTTTTCCTCTAGCATCAAGACCATATAACATGTTATAAGCTTTGCGTGGTAATCTGTGGTCCTCCATATGAAGTAAATTCAGCCAATAACGAATGCATTTTACTGCTGAGACTATGTACATGGGGAATCTATTCGTATCACCATAAATCAAGTCGTTAGGCGTGCGCCTGTCCACACCCAAGAACCTTTTTAAAGCGAACAGGTGAACAGACTCACAGTATACAGCAGCGCCATCTAACCCCCATAATTCAGACCCATACTGTACAATTGGTTGAACCTGACTATCAAACAACTTGAGAAATACATTAAAAGACGTATTATTGAGAACATATAATATCTTCATAATACAGAGTAAAGCATTTTTGGCTCTGCTAGCAAGATCCTTGCACGCACCAACAAAACTTAGACGTGTAAAGAAAAATATACCCAAATACTTATAAGCATTCACAACAGGCATTGCGTCATCATCATAGAACCATCTTTCTCGTGCACTTAGATAACCACCCTTACGAAATACAATGATGTTACTTTTGGACAAATTAACCCTTAGTTGGAGAGAAGCAGCTGCACGTTGTAAACTATTCAGTTGAGTCTGTAAACCAATAACAGTCTCCGATATCAAAACCACATCATCTGCTAATAAAAGTATAAACAATTCAAAAGCATCCAGTGTCAGCAAAGCCCCATGTCTTCCATTGTTCATCACTTCAATGGCTAATTTATTAATAAAGAGCGAAAATAGAACAGGACTGCAAGCATCACCCTGCCTAACCCCAGCTGTACAGTTAATAAAATCTGTCAGTTTAGCGCCACAACGAACTCTAGCTCTAACTACACCATACATGCTCCTGATACATCTGTAGAGTTTACCCCTAATACCGTTTTTAATCATGACTGGCCAAAGAAGATTTCTATTTATGGAATCAAACGCTTTTTCAAAGTCTATAAAAGCAACGTACAATTTTCGATTATAGGAAAACTGTTTCTGAACGATAGCCATTAAAGTAAACATGTGATCAAGAGAGAGAGAGAGAGAGAGAGAGAGAGAGAGAGAGAGAGAGAGAGAGAGAGAGAGAGACAGACAGACACACACACACACACACACACACACACACACACACACACACACACACACACACACACATTTCCCAGAGCATACAAGTCTCTTCATATGGCCTAGTTATCCTCCCCTGTCGTCGTCACCGCAGCCTCCACCCGTTATCTCTCCCACCCCACTCCCCCGTCCTCCTCGTCCATTCTTCATAGGAACAGGCTTCTTAACAAGTGCACACAGCCTGGCTAGCAGTATTTCTGTCACCTTGAAGTGTGGGGAAAGTGTCAAGCCGAGTGATAAACGACCATTTGGACTCTCTGCATCGCTTCTCAATATTTGTCTCCCCTACACCATACGGTGCTTTGGAAGACAGCTCCCTCCTGTGATTTTTTACGCTTCTGGAGAAAATGAAATCTTTTGATTCACACTCAAAAATTCTCTTTGGTGTCACTTGAGATTTTCTCTGTTCTGTACAGGAGTTATTTTCTCGCACCTGTTTGTCATTCAGATATTTGTGAACTGCATTGATCAGAAATAGAAACGAACAATGATTTTATCGACTTGAAAGGGAGATTCGGCGTTGGTGTAAGTTAAAAGAAAGCAGTGCTAGTAGGCTGCTGTGTAAATCTATCTATCTATCTATCTATCTATCTATCTATCTATCTATCTATCTATCTAACGCAAGCTGATAATAATTGTGTGTGCGTATGTGTGTGTGTGTGTGTGTGTGTGTGTGTGTGTGTGTGTGTGTGTGTGTGTGTGTGTGTGTGGAGAGAGAGAGAGAGAGAGAGAGAGAGAGAGAAGAGAGAGAGAGAGAGAGAGAGATTTCTGATTAGCTCCTTTTTCTCAGATAAAAAAATACCGAGAAAGAAAATGAATTATGACACATTACGTTATACAACCGCAAAAAAATAATGCATTACATAAATGACACAAAATTACAGAAATACTCCCCTCCCTCCCTCCCTCCTCCCTCTCTCTCTCTCTCTCTCTCTCTCTCTCTCTTCTCTCTCTCTCTCTCTCTCTCTCTCTTTCTCTCTCTTTCAACACAGCACGCGAAAACACACACGTGCATTCATTCACATATTCCTGCTCCAGGAAGATCATACTTTAACAGGAAAGGAATCATATTAAAACAAACAATGAAGATGTGTAACATTGACTTATAAACATCTGTAAAGAAAAACCAAAAAGAACATATACTTGGGCCCGTCGCGCATGATTGAGAACCGAGGTCCATGGCGACCCCATGAAGCGTTCATCCTGCCACCTCTCACGATCTCCTGCCGTGGCACAATCGTTTTATAATAAAAAGAATACAGGAACAACAAGAAAGTAGACTGCGTGAATTTTCTCTCCTCCGCCTCCCAAAACCTATTTCCCCCACCCCTGCCATGGCACAATCGTTGTTATAATAAAAAGAACACAGAAACTACAGGAAAGTAGGCTGCGTGTATCTTCTCTCCTCCACCTCCCAAAACCTATTCCCCCCACCCTCCTTACCCTGCCCCTTTTTCCTCCTTGGTCTCTCCTCCCATGTTCCCCTTCCACTTCACCTTCTTCTGCGTACGCAGGCTGATACTCCTGCGGACACTCCCTATATGGACAGACAAGTATGAATCCCATCTACCCAACAAAGGGAGTGGAGTTTTGTGTGTTTGACCGGTTTGTTTTTTATCCCGCCATTAAGGCAGCCATACTCCAACTTCGGGGAAGGTGCATGCTATGTGTATCGTGTCATCCATACCACCGGCCAAACTGGCCTTCTCTTCCGAAAGTTGGTGATGGGATTTTACGTGTGTGCAAGATGTTATGCGTGCGTTCACACACGGAACCTCGGTTTATAGTGTCATTCGAATGGGGAATGGAGTCAGAACTTATGTTAACTCCGAAGGAAAAATCCCCCTGTACCGAAATGGCCCGGCGGAGATTCGAACCCGCAATCTGCAACCCATGGATTACGTGTCCGGCGCTCTACCAACTGAGCTATTCCGGCCCCCTTGCATTTCACCTAAGCCACACACAAACACACACTATCGATCAGTCTTGATAACAACCAGATCAAAAGGGTTTTCTGCTTGGGAACACAATCAAGCCCACAATGATTGTTCAAACAGAACAGTATACAAACGTCCCCAACCTTCTTGGAGGTGGTGGGTGGGCCGGAGGTGGTGGGTGGGGCGGAGGGGGTGGGCAAGACGTGAAGAAGGGGGTGGGGTGGGGTGGAGGATGTTGGAGGTGTGAGGAGGGAAGAACGGGAGTTGAAATCATCGAGATCAGTCATTAATGATAGGCCACATTCTCAAAAACAAAAAACAACAAAATCACTCGGGGAACTAATCTGAGGGCATACAGTTTAAAACAAGGCCTCCTGATCGTGTTGAGGGGGAGGGGGGGGGGGGGGAGACTCTCAGTGGGTTGCAGGGGACATGTGGAGCTGTGAATGTTGAGGCAATATACATGCAGGTCAGTCACGTTGGCCGATAGGTCGACAATCCAGCGGTGTGCTTGGAGCCCCCTTTTCCTAGCTTCTGGTGTGGTGGGAGAGTTTCATCCGATCCGGATGTGTTCTGATAGCTAGAGCTGGCTGCATATTGACAGGTGATCGAGTCCACGCTGTGCTGCGGGTGGGCTGTGAGTCGCTGTGTGTGCTGTTGTTGTTATTATTATCATTATTATTGTTATTATCATTATATTTATTATAGTTATTATTGCCTCCGCCACTGGGGCTAAGGTATGTGTACGTCTGTGCGTGTGTGTTTCGTTTTTAAACTTTTTTTTCCATCCGCATCTGCCTCTTTGGTTATATGTTTGTTTCTTTCTCTGTCTGCAGGTGTACGCAGTAACTACTAAAGTAATTATGACAAACGTAAGGGAAATGTGGAAAATAGCCCGAGGTCGTACCTGTCAAATTTTAGTGTGGGGACATACGTCATGCGGGGGCTGACCAACAATCCTTTAAGCTGTAGAGTATTTGAATTTTTTTTTTAAAAACTGAACGTGAACCCGTGAATGGATGTGTTTGATTTAACAACTATCCACGAAGATTAAAGGTTATTCTCCGAATTTCTAATGTTTTCAAGTGATACAAATGACGTCACTTCGTAGTTTCGTATTCTGTTAAAAAGAAAATAGATGGGAAAATCACTTTGTCAGTCCGCATGTGTGGCGGAAAACGATTTCATTTTCACTTCTGAAAATGACACAAAGGGCGGATTCCACCTTTGCAGAGAATTGCGTTCACCTAACTGTCCTTTTAGCATTATTTCTTTTGTCTAAAGCACCTCAGTGGCATTACTCTTACACTGCTCGTTTCGGCTGTTCTGATCCAACACACGCACTTCGAAGCTTCTTGCGTTCCACAATAATTTCTTAATGGCGGAGCCAGCATGAGCGGCCCCCCCCCCAGGGCGTCCCCACACAGTCTCCATCAACTGACCGATACTGAGGACCTCCACACGAACTCACCAGGGCCATAGAAGGGAGAGGAAATCAAAACTGAGGTCACCCTGAGAGCGGGGGCATGTAGACACACAGAATTTCTGACTTTTCTTCTACGCTGATCGATGACGATTATGAATCTGATGCTATGCATTCCATGACTGTCTGAAACTGCACGACAGAGCTGTACTCTACGCTTACTGTATTAATATACACACGCACACATATGGGCCCATGCCCACACATCATACACACACGTGTACATCCACTACACAAAACAAACAAACAAAAAAGAAAAAAAAAATGGTAGGTAGGTATTCAAGGTCTGACCAGCACGTTGGGCTAATTCGTAGGTCAGACATCCGCTGAGTCGTAGCCACGAGACCCTCTTCTTCAGAAGTGGTTCCATCTCAAGATCGTCATGTCTACAGAACAACGCTGAACCATTTGATAACAAGATCGTCATGTCCACAGAACAACACTGAACCATTTGATAACAAGATCGTCATGTCCACAGAACAACACTGAACCATTTGATAACAAGATCGTCATGTCTACAGAACAACACTGAACCATTTGATAACAAGATCGTCAGGTCTACAGAACAGCACTCTGAACCATTTGATAACAAGATCGTCAGGTCTACAGAACAGCACTCGGAACCATTTGATAACAAGCCCCTTTATAAATATGTGAGATGAAAATGATTTATTGTTTATAGTACTTCTTACCAAACTCTCCAACGCGTTTATTTTGCAGCTCTTTCCTTTTCAGACAGACGCCAGACCTAAACGCACTTATCATACAGCTCTTTTCTTTCCAAAGACAGACCCCAGACCTAAACGCACTTATCATGCAGCTCTTTTCTTTCCAAAGACAGACCCCAGACCTAAACGCACTTATCATGCAGCTCTTTTCTTTCCAAAGACAGACCCCAGACCTAAACGCACTTATCATACAGCTCTTTTCTTTTCAAAGACAGACGCCAGACCTCTCTACAGCCCAGCAGCCATGTCCAGCGAGTGTCGGTCAGTCAGGGCCAGATAACTGGACGGCACCAGCATGACCAGCAGCAGCGGCACTTCCAGAGGCCAGTGGTCAGACTACACGGCCGCCCTGCTGGACCGAGGCCTGGTGTCCCGCTGCGCCATCTACAGCGCCAAGGGGCGCCAGTGGGCAGCCACCTCTCCGGAGTTCCTGCTGGACAGGCAGCAGTTCCAGTCCATCATGAAAGGGTTTCAGGTCGGTCAATCTTTTTGTGTTTGGAGTGCGTGGATAAGTATGTATAGGGTGGTGCTGATGAAGGTGTTGTTTGTATGTTGGTGGAGGTGTCTTTAAATCACAAGAGTGGAACATGCAATCTAAAGGACTTCCAAAGGCAAAAGTCTGAGTGGGTGTCTTGGTGGCAGCAAGACTGGCGACGTTTGTGGAGGGATCTCGTGAAAGGAGACCCCATTGAGGACTGGGTGGTGTGTCTTGGTGGCAGCAAGACTGGCGATGTTTGTGGAGGGATCTCGTGAAAGGAGACCCCATTGAGGACTGGGTGGTGTGTCTTGGTGGCAGCAAGACTGGCGATGTTTGTGGAGGGATCTCGTGAAAGGAGACCCCATTGAGGACTGGGTGGTGTGTCTTGGTGGCAGCAAGACTGGCAATGCTAGTGGAAATGTTTTTTTTTTTTGTGAAACACTGAACGCTGATTGGTGGGCCCCCTTTTCAATATAGCGACAGAAGAATCAGAATCTTGACTGTGGTCGCTCTATGGAAGAAGAAGAAGAAGAAGAAGAAGAAGAAGAAGGAATGAATAATGATAAGAAAGAGCGCGGTGCATGATTTTGTATCACGGTGAAATGACGTGTGGTTTGGTATGGTTATGACGTGGTTGCGTGTGACTGACGCGGGGAAGTGTGATGTGGTAGGGTTTGTTATGGTGTGACCTATTGTGGTATGATGGAGTTTTTGTTTCGGTGTGTTGGAATGTGATGTAGTCTGGTATGGAATTCTGTGGTGTGCATTGTTTCATGGTGAGCAATGCGGTGTGTGGGTTGTGATGTGGTCCGATGTGGGGTGATGTGATGTGCTTTGGAATGGTGTTAAATGTGGTGTTATGCAGCGTATATGACTTACTATAGGGTTATAGTAGGAAAGTGGTGTAGACTTGTTTAGAGTATTGTAGGGTAGTATAGTGTAGTATATTGTACTCTAATGTAGTTTAGTTTAGTGTAGTGTAATGTAGTGTAGTGTAGTGTAATGTAGTGTAGTGTAGTGTAGTGTAATGTAGTGTAGTGTAGTGTAATGTAGTGTAGTGTAATGTAGTGTTGTGTAGTGCAGTGTAGTGCAGTGTGGTGTAGATGGTGTGGTATGGCGCTGGAATTTCGAACAAAACATGGCGTGATGCAAAGTGTAGTTTATGGTCCAGTTCGGAACAATATCACACATTATAATACAAACAAAATTCAACGACAGTTCTTTCTTTCATTTAACAAATAAATACAACAGAGGACAAAGCGAAAAAAATAAAAATTAAAAATAAATAAATACATTTAAAAAAAAATAATAATAAAAAACGAACAATAAAGTACAGTTCATTACAATTCAGAGCAGTACGACTCATCACTTTACAATGCACTTCAAACGCACCAAGCATTTATGACAAGAACTACACATAGGCACACGCTGCAGTGCTGCTTACAGCACACAGACCAATGCACGTGTAATTCAGTTGAACACAGTACAGTGCAGTATAGATACTGTGAAATATAACACGATTGTTGTGCGGAAACAGTGAGGGCAGCCCAATGCAAAACAACACATAAAGGCTGTTGTTTCATTCTTATATTTTGCCTTCTGTGGTGTTTACTACAGTCCTTTTTACATGGTGACTAGCCCAGTGTGTGTGTGTGTGTGTGTGTGTGTGTGTGTGTGTGTGTGTGTGTATGTGTGTGTGTGTGTGTGTGTGTGTGTGTGTGTGTGCGTGTGTGTATGTGTGTGTGTGTGTGTGTGTGTGTGGTGTGTGTGTGTGTGTGTGTAATGTTCTACTGCAGTTTCCGATCTCATACATTTTTAAAAAATTACTTTCTGCAGTTAGTCTCCACCTACAGCCGACAAACAATAAACAACAAACAAATATTTCATCAGTTGAAAGATGTCACTAGAAATAGAATTCATTTGTAATAAACATAGTACTAAAGAGAATACATACATATTGACCCTCATGACAAAACCGGTTAAGTTAAAATTTGGGTAGGAGATATGTATAATCATTGGAAGTAATTTAATTCTCTTTCATTTGGTAAACGAATTGTTACTCTAGCTTAAGAAATAAAAAGTATAGCCCTTTGAATATGAGGTGTCGACAGACTAGTTTTGAGAAAATTGGCTTAAATTTCAACCTTTTGGCTCAAAAATTTTGCATCAACAAGGTTCCCAACATGTTGTAACTTTGCTTATGTTAAACCAGCTTAGGTGATCCTATTAGAATTTATTTACTTTAAAAAAAAAACTCATGGATGAAATATTATTAAAAAGCCAGTTAGATGGTACGATAAGCCTGAAATTTCCGTATTTACAGTTTTTTTTGTTTGCAAAACTGGACAGCAGATTTAAGAGTTTGGTACACAAAAACAAACATTGGAGTTAACCATATTCAACTTTATTTCCACAAGAAATGCCTAGTTTGTATTGGTGAAACACATATTACACATTTTGGAAAAGTTTTTTAGATGCATCAGAATTGCTGAATAAGTACACATGGTGACGAACTTTGTTCATAAAACATCGAGAATCTTACTAATGCTAATCTAAAACAAGTAATTATACTAAAGACCGTGCAGAATTGTTATTTTGGTAGAATTATTACAAAATAAGCATGTCTAACAGAGACTGAATGACATCTGGAAAGCACAAGTCTCATTTGCCACCCAGTCTTCTACTGACTTATGTCATCAAATGAAATTACATTCTTTATGGTCCTTAATAATTTTAAAATTGAATACTGATAAACATCTCTCTAGATTTATCATGACACAGTTACCCCATCCCAAATAAAGTGATTATGGAAATGCAACAACCTAATGGACATCTCTCCTACATCTCTGACTACATACATTGTATGCCTACATCTATTAGTCAACCTGTCATAAGTTTTAGTTTAAAAAACCAAAATCAAAAGGATTTATCACGACTGTCATAAAATTGTACCACAGAATACAACTTAGCATCATGCATGTGTTACTTACTGTTCACACATCTACATGCATGTTTTTGTTCACAAATTTTAACACATCAACCCATACTTCACTGTTGCAGGCAATAACTGGATGTTGCCTATCACACACCAACCACACACTCCACACCAAACACTCACTCCATTCACAGGTCTCACACCTTGACTTGAACAGGTCTGTAGATCAAAATAAAATTAGACTCACCTCTGTCCAAATCATGAACAGAAAGCTGAATCGCCGCAATTTTGGTCTGGTGAAAACTGGACATACACCCACTTCTCTGTTCTCCTTCATTCCGTATAACTTTATCTGGGTGCACCGACATGAAAACTGCTGTGCTTGCCGAACAAGTTGGTGTGAACCATCTTCATCCATCGGTTCACACGCTGCCTCGTTACTTTCGATTCGGACGACCGGTTCTCCCAAACTCTCCGTCATCTTGATCAGTAACGAGAAAATAGATTCGTTCACTCGTCGCCCTTGATTCACATTTGCTATCTGAATCACTCTCAGAATCTCATTCGAAGCAGTAAAGTA
>CM031606.1:10155536-10158036 GCA_018398815.1 Conus ventricosus
ACAGACATGGGGGAACATAGACATGGGGGAACATATAGCGCCTCCCCTAGTGGGGACCTACTGACATTATCCAGTAGTGACTGCGCTACAACCATCCCCATACAAACGGGCCGTTATCACTATTTTTCTTTCTTTCTGCTGTAGAGCAAACGGGCATAGCGATATAGACACGTAGTTCTAGAGAATAGCTTTTTCGATACATGGTCAATTGTAGTGATATAGACACGTAGTCTTAAAGGGTTGTATGGTTTACGACACGTAGATCTATTGGTCGTAGGGCTAATAACTGGTAGTGCTTTAGATACGTAGTGATTGCGCTACGCACCCTGGAAAATAAAAGTTTCCATTAACATTGCACAATATTGGGAAAAAGGCATCAAAACAATAGGTCACAAAGCAAGCACTAAAACAGATGCACAAGCCACATCCCCCCTCCCACTCTATCCTCATAACATGAACCCAGATTGATTAGGCGGGTCAGATCATGGTTAAAAGTCAAAGGATCCAGAATTAGATCTACACCAATCCAGATACAGATCAAGGTCAAATTGCTCTGTGGCCTAGAGCAATGTTGAAGATTGACTTGACTTACATGACTTTGTCCTCTTCGTTCCGATCGGAACACAGGGCCCGCACTGCAGATCTCCATCTCGCTCTGTCTTGGGCTGTTCTCTTGACTTCACCCCCAGGTCATGTTGGTGAACTTGAGTTCTGCCTGTAGAGTTCTTCTCCAGGTGGTGACTGGTCGTCCCCTCTTCCGCTTCCCCTGTGGGTTCCAGTCCAAGGCGTGGCGTGGGATGTGGGCCCGTCCTCTACGCAGGGTGTGTCCAACCCAACCCCACTTCCTCATCTGGATACCCTTGATGATGGGGTCTTGCTTCGTTGAAGATTACGTGACCCTAAATGGGTTGCAACAATCCACCATGAGTCGCGATCACAGAAACCTGATTCAGAGGTCCAGCAACCCAAGTTGGGAAATGGATTGCCACAGCGACATTAAAGGCCTAGAGGACCACAACTGGTCAACTGGTCCAGGAATAGGTTTAGGGTTAAGTGACGCAGAATAATGTTTAGTGACCCAGAGGATGTTGAAGGTCAAGAATGAGTCATGCTGGTTCTTCTTCTTCTTTCTTTTAGTGTCCACAATCATCATGTGGATTATTCATAGTGTCCACAATCATCATGTGGATTATTCATAGTGTCCACAATCATCATGTGGATTATTCATAGTGTCCACAATCATCATGTGGATTATTCATAGTGTCCACAATCATCATGTGGATTATTCGTAGTGTCCACAATCATCATGTGGATTATTCTTAGTGTCCACATTCATCATGTGGATTATTCATAGTGTCCACAATCATCATGTGGATTATTCGTAGTGTCCACAATCATCATGTGGATTATTCGGACACTTTTGTGTGTATGACCTTTTTTTTTTAATCCCGCCATTAAAGGCAGCCATACTCCAACTTTGGGGAAGGTGCATGCTATGTGTAACGTGTCATCCATACCAACGGCCAAACTGGCCTTCTCTTCCGAAAGTTGGTGATGGGATTTTACGTGTGCGCAAGATTGTGCGTGCGTTCACACACGGACCCTCGGTTTATAGTCTCATTCGAAGGACTGTGTGGGGAATGGAGTCAGAACCAATGTTAACTCCGTGGAAAAATCCCCCTGTACCGAAACGGCCCGGCGGAGACCCGAACCCGCAACCCCAAGCTTACGAGTCTGATGCTCTACCAACTGAGCGATTCCGGCCCCAACCTATTCCATTATAGCTAACAGATGGAATGACCCGTAATGGATCACAGTGTCCTTAAGCGATGTGAAATGCTAGGTGATTGAAATAAATCACAGTGACCCAAACATGAACATTGGAGAGGAGGGGGGGGATATAGATATAAGTAAGTACAAAATAGGGGTAAGATGGACCTAGATATGTTTACATTGGAGAGGTATGGAGGGGGGGGGGGGGGGGGCTTAGATATAAGTAAGTACTAAACAGGGGTAACATGGTCCTAGATAAGTTTATATTGGAGAGGTTGGGGGTGGGGGGTGGGGGGTGGGGGGGGGGCATAGATATAAGTAAGTACAAAATAGGGGTAACATGGACCTAGATAAGTTTACATTGGAGAGGGGGGGGGGGGGGGGAGGGGATTAGGTATAAGTAAGTACAAAAAACATGCTCCTTGATAAGTTTACATTGGAGGGGGGGGGGGGGGGTGGCATAGATATAGGTAAGTACAAAGTATGGGCAACATGGACCTCTGTAAGAATAGCAGGGGGAACATAGGCCTAGATAAGTATACACTAGGGGAACATAGGCCTAGATAAGTATACACTAGGGGAACATAGGCCTAGATAAGTATACACTAGGGGAACATAGGCCTAGTAAGTATACACTAGGGGAACATAGGCCTAGATAAGTATACACTAGGGGAACATAGGCCTAGATAAGTATACACTAGGGGAACATAGCCTAGATAAGTATACA